>CABFOQ010000179.1:5182-26686 GCA_900660455.1 Gephyroberyx darwinii | reverse complement strand
TTCAACTCTGAACATCTGCTAACTAAAAAGTTGTCAAGACTGCATTATATAGAGCACCATCCCTATCTGCCCCCACATTCTGTAACATTAGTAGAGGTAAAAATGAGGGCAAAATGAAACTCACAGCATCCTTTTAGAATTAAATCAGATGTAAAAAAAAAATCCAATTAGATTTTTTTTAATTTTTTTTTTTTTTAGAAATAGCGTCTGTTTTGTTTAGGTTGTTAAAATCTGCAGATTGACTGCATTTGAGGTCCACTTCAGTTACAAGAGTATAAGGAATATCTTCATGATGGAGACAATCGTTTGCAAAGTCCTTTGTTCTGAGAGGACAGAATACTGTTTGCCAGCCAACTCCATGTCATCAAACAAGCCTGTGGGAGAGATAACAAAAGACATGTTAAAATAGTGATTATATTGTACTACATATATTACATACAGTACATACAATTATGTAAGACAACCAAAGGATGGGACTGGATGGACCACTACAGCAATCATTGCATTTTTCTTGTGTACCTTGGCTATGAGTCCTCCTTGTCCACCTGCTCCATCTTCTCCAGTGTGTTAGCCACTGCTTCAGCTTCTGCTTCTGCAGTGGCATCCTCTATATGAGCCAACATATCTGCCATAAGGGCTTCCTCAAGTCTCCTCCTCACATTATGCACCAGGTCCTCCTGCTTCCTGGAAGACACACAGAAGGGAACGGGGGACTCATCAGTTCCTATGGGGCGGCTCTATTGATAACATATACAAGTTCTTCATGGCAAAATATGTTGGAAGAAATTGGTTGAACATACCTCAAGCAGAAGCTGTTAAACTTTTTAGGATATTTTTTCTATACAGCCTGTTGACCAATGTCCTAATGATGTGTGCTTCTTTCCTGTCTTGTACTGCTGCTAACTGCAATTTCCCCTCGGGGACAATAAAGAGCCATCTATCTATCTCTACTTAATATCAGGGTAACCATCATAAATCCATTTGGTGAACGCCATACAATACACCATGAGTGTGTACATTTTTAGTAGGAGTGAGCCCAGTTAATTGGAATCGTACCCCTAACCATGACAATGTTAATGTTATGTATACCCACTGAGCTACAGAGGTTCATAGTAGCCACACAGGACTGCATCACTGAAGACTCTATAGCTGTGTAGTGAGTGTGCATGTATGCATGCATAGTTTACCTGATATCATCATCAGTCACCATGAAGGCCTTGCAGAGAGGCTGTGCTGTGTTGAGCCAGACTCCAGGATTTTTCTCCACTGCAGCGGTCAACTGTCCAGTGACAGGCGTGGGGCTAGTGTGCAGGGCACTGGCGATGGCAGAAAGCAGGGTTTTGTCTGAACACACAGGCCCAACACCTGAAAAAAAGAGCAGAGGCACAGATCAGGCTTGTAGAAATCCATACTTTTCATCATACATGATTGTCATTTTTGAAATGCTTATTACTCTCACCCTGTAAACCCTTGGGAAGATCCATGGTCTTCACCAGCTCTTCTGCAATATCAAATGCACTCAAACCACTCAACTTCCTCTCCCAAAACAACTACAGATCGAGCAGCAAGCAAACAAACCAGCAAAGAAACAAGAATTAACCCAGCTTGGCAAGAAATAATCAGACAGAAGTTTGTTAAAGAGAGAAGAGATAGTTAAAGTGCTCAGCCATATTTTACCACAGATGACTATCTGCATTATTAGTCAATTCATAAGGAGAACTTAACGTAAATTTCCCCCTCCAGCAGTAACTACATGAATGAGTGAGACATCAATAAAAACTAGGACCCTATGCTTTGCATTAGTCAGCTGTGAGGAGATTTCTTCAATGAAAAGGTTGACTTGTTTTTCTATAAAAAGGTAAAGCTGTTGTCTGTCTGATGTTAGAAATGTAAATGATAAATTAAAAAGTTAACAAAAGTGTTTTCTGGGGACAAGAAGTGGAACTGCTGTCCATGATGAAGCAGTTAGCGTTACATATGTATATAGCCTATTGACTCACCTGTTTTGGTTGGTCCACAGCCTTCTGTGGGTCTGTCTTCACTTTGTTGTTAGGGTGATTTGTAACCTTGGTTACTGGTTGCTTAAAGATGGATGCTGTCTGTCGAACTGGTAGTGTTGTGTTTAAGTCTGGCTTGGCCTTCAAGAATGACATGTGGTAGTGATAGTTTGGTGAGAGTTTCAATGATCAACCATGATTGATTTTCTATCACAATGAAAACAACAAAACATTCTTTAATGTAACTGTAGTTTCTTGTTTTTAATGTTTGTTTTCTGAACCCACATTCCATTTATGAAATTTGTCACCTTGGTTCACATAGTTTAGGTGACTTGCACAAGTTAAGTCACTCTAGATGATAGGAGATGAAATAAAGAAAGAACAGCATCATTCCTTGGACTACTCCTGAAAACATCACTTAAAAAGGTACACACTCTACTGAAATGCTTAAAACCTTACATTTAAAGTAGCACTGACTGGCTGATACAAGACTAAGACATGAGAGATTTCCCCATAATTCAATCCAATGGCCGGAGCAATATATAACATGTCAGAAATTCGAGAAATTTGAGGACAACTTAATTTTATACCCATTTCCACATGTAGGAGGAAGTTCAAATATTCTAATGGGAAAAAGTAGATTATACTTCAGCAGTGACTCCAAACTAATCATTGGAGTCTATAAAGTTCAGTAAAAGTGATGGATCAGATTGGTACTCTGTATTGGCAGATGTTTTAATGTTAGTACACAAAATTAGTTGCATCAGTACAAAAAAAGAGGTATTGTTGCACCGCTTATTGAAATTATGGCATGTGGAGAGAAGGTGTAAACACTACAAAGGACTGGGAAGGATTATTATTGAAGATTAATTTAAGTAGTCTGTTGTACAGGCGTTCAAGGTTCTCCAATAACAAAACAAAACTCAGTCTCACCTTGATTTGATGGTTGCTGTCATAATGATGCCTTTGCCTGTTGTGCTGCACTTTGGTCACGAGCATCCTTCCAGCACGGGGGTGGATGGCCTGCACATCTGTGGTACTACCCAGACACCGGATTATTTGAGGCTTACTTAAGAAGCGCTTTACAGGTGGACTGGAGGAGAAGCACAGTAAAATCAACATCATAAACGTGACCTCTCAAACAACAGAGGTTTTAACGTACTTTCAGCGTACTTGCTAGATACTAAAGCGTTGTTATCTTTTTCGTCTTGAGCAAACACACTGGCTGTACTGTCATTGCGCGGCCAAGTTACAATGAAGAACCCATTTCATTGACTAGCAAGCAAATGAATCAATGGTGGGCTAGGAGTCATACCCCTCCGAATAAAACATCTTCCTCTTTGATTCCAAGTGTCAACAAGATCAATGCGCCGTGTATTGTAGCTGTCACTCTTACGTCCTTGCAAGGTCTCTTATCAACTGTGTGAGGGCCCACCGCAAGTCAACCATGTGTAATCTAAACAATGAAAGTTAGCTAAGTTGGCTAATCATGCTAGCTAGGGGGCGAGCGTCAACGTTACCAGCAACCAGCATACCAATTAGTGTTACTTAAGTTACAAGGTCGTAACTGCACCGCTTTAATTTCAACACGAAACACGAACATATAAAGCTTAAATTAGCTAATTTAACCTAACTACTTAGTGGTCGCAGCACAAACGTTAGCGTGTAAATAAGCCAGATCTGTTCGTTAGCTGATGAGAGCTTGCCAGCTGCAAAAAGCATGTATGCATGCATTTCCTGCAGAAAGAAATCGTCCCTTTGAACAACCCCGTCGACTGTATATATTGCGCCCACCTTTTTCTTTCCATATTTTCTGTCGTCTTGAATAACTTGGTTTTTGATTCTGAATGAGAATAAGACAGCAAGTAAGCTAGCTATTATTGTTGTGAATTTGCACCGCGTCTGTTGTCAGCTGTCCCTGCTTTCTCCCGTCTAGATCTTTATTAGATCACTCCGCCAAACCTGTTAACATAATGAGCATAGTAAACCATCCGCAACAATCGTGTAAACTAGTTCCAATATGTAGCGCCATCTGATAGCTCAATAACCTCTAGCTCGAGCTTGTTTCTTATATATTGGATTTGTGGAAGTTCAGTCACTCAATGACATTATCTACACTTTTAGATTTTTAAAAACCAAAGCAGGGGTCCTCCACTAGAAAAATATAAGATTCAGAGAAGTTATTTCCTGCTTTCTGGTGACTTATGTAATACATGTACATATAGAACAAAACTGTATCTGCTTGTTTAAAATTCATGTAAAAAGTTATCCTCAAACCACTGAACCAATAACAGGTTACATTTCTGGTGTAATGTATTTTGTTAATCGTTTGGAAACACATCTGATAGAGTTGGGCACATATGGTAAATGGGCAGACTTAGAAATTTGATTAAAAAAAAATATGGAAGAAAATTGAGAAATAACACCACGGGAGGGGGTCATGAAAATCATGAGTCTGCCAGGAAAATCAGGATTGGCAGGTAAAAGCTGTGAGGAAGGCCTGTGTTCAGCATATGGAAACATACATACATATTTTATGCAGATACCCTACCTATAATCTTACACTTAGGTACTTCCATCAGAAATATTACAAATGGTTTTGAATAAACTTACATCACTTAAAGTTGGAAGTCACATTGAAATCCTACAATACTCACCATTAAGTACCTAAGCACACATTAACCTCAAGAAGAACACACTTTATTAATCCATGTGATTGTCACACACACACAGCATGCAGGAGATGGTGGCCGCCAAACACACACACGCATGCTGGGAGGGTGGCTGCGGAAATTAGTCTTCTGCATTTCACCCATTCTTTCTGCTGCCCCTCCAGGGGCAGCCCTCTATGGTGCACGGGGAAAGGCAAGCTGGTCACTGATAGCAGATCAGCACACCTGTTCTGAGATTGGATTAGATGGCTCTTTATTGTCCCCGAGGGGAAATGGCATTATGCAGCAGATCCAACCTCCCCAACATACAACAGCAAAGAAGACTGCACTGGCCACCACTGTCTGGTAGAACATGCGGCGCAGCCTGTTGCACATTAAATGACCTGAGCCTCCTCAGGAAGTACAGTCAGGGACTGCTCCTGACCTTTCCTGTAGAGAGCATCAGTGTTATCTGACCAGTCCAGTTTATTGTTGAGGTGCACCCCCAGGAATTTGTAAGATTCCACCATCCCCTCCTCCTTACCCTGGAGGATGGCAGGTGGTGGGCGCTTCTTGTTCCGACGACGAAAGTCCACCACAAGCTCTCGTCTTGCTGACATTGAGCTGTAGGTGGTTGTTGTCACACCATCCGACGAACCTCTCCACCAGACTCCTGTACTCATCCTTGTTGTCCTCATTGATGCAACCCACGATGATCATCCGAGGACTTGTGGAGATGAGTAGGCCCAGAATTGAATCTGAAATCTGAGGTTTAGAGGGTGAGCAAGAATGGCGACAGTACCATTCCCTGGGGTACACCAGTGTTGCTCACCAGTGTATCCGACAGGCTGCTCTGTAGGAAAACAAACTGTGGCCTGCAAGTCCGTAATGCTGGCTCTAGCATGGCTCCTTGGGTCTAAAACAGCTGTTTGCTACCTCTAAACTCTTTGTTGGCAAATATATGAATTCATGACTAGTTGCCTGGACAGGAAAAAAAAAAAACACAGATGCACAATGTAAAATTTTGTAATAGATTTTTTTTTAATCCCAGTGATGTCCACATTCAATCAACTGACCCAATTTAAGTCCACAAAAACTGCAGCCAGGCTATGATGGGTCTGCATTCAGCAATACTTACACTTAAATTACTTGACTGTAATTTTTGCATGAAATTGAGGGCAGAAACATGCTGACATCCAGACTTTTAAACCACTGCAAGTCAAATAAATATCCAAAGCCATAACTGGGTAAAATACCAAAAACCTACTTTGTTCTTCTGTTTGAAACAGTTATGGGATAAGATGCATATTTTTCTATATGAACATCTGACCTCAAACTGAGTAGGATGATGATGACGGATGAAAATGATCAATGATAAAAAAAAATTAAAAAATACAAACAACAAAAAAGGACATCAATTGATGATGATATCGCCATTTTCAAAATCCTGCCATTCACTCATTCACTGGCTGAGCGACTTTATCAAAGTGACAAAAGCCCAATGCATTTCAGGGGATGACGATGTTGAAAAGTTCATCGATGTTAATTTCAAAGGCTGGAGGATGATGATGGCTTCCAATGGCTAGGTATGCAGTTGCGCCACAGTGAGAGGTACCCGCTGCAGCAGCCCTGGTTGTGTGTTCATCTTTTCAGTCTTTCTGCAAAACCCACACCTGACAGACCTGACAGAAGAAAAACAAGTATTTTTTCTTACATCACAGAGGCATGGCTTGCCAAGACTACATCCTTCCACTAGTGATGTAAGTTTGTGACCCAAAATTTCATGATACAAACATTTGAGAATATGCCTGATGGAGATGAAAATTTTTTCACAATTTCAGCTGTAGTCTAGTATATAAGAAATTACATTCAGTATGGTCTTTTCTCTTTTGCATTGTTTGAACACTAGAGAGCGCAAGGTTAGCAACTTTTAGCTTAGGTCATCACACTTCCAGTAAACCCAGCTGAACTCACTACTGTTTAGACATAGGAGATAAGATAGACTCAACGGAAATTGAGGACGGTCCATAATGTTTTAAGTCTGCTGTGTGGCAGCATTTTGGGTTTCCAATTAAGGAAGAAAACAGTAACAAGACAACTGACAAGACAAAGATTTTTTGTAAAAGAGCACTGGTTTTTTGTGTTTTTAGTCTTGAGGCTTATTTGGGGATGACATTGTCCTCTCAAGGGTGACATAATTTTTCATTTAATTTTTTCGGATCCCGCCCCCTTTCATTCTAATGTGAAAATGAGAGCTAGAGTGTGATCCAAGCCTATATGGGCATTGTTATCTTATTGAACGTGTTACAGAGCTGCTACACATTGCCTTCAAATAGGCTGCTATGCTAAATTCTGGTATCTTGAGGCTTCTAAACTGCCTGGTTGTATTTGTGTTTATACTTGCTCTGCCAAAAAACAGAGTTCAAACATGACTATTACTCCTCTTCAGATCACTGTTATTTTTGGCTCCAGGATCAAGCAGAATACTAGCAATAACAGTTTCAGCTATAATAATCAGTGATATTACTATGCTTGAGGGTAGTAAAGAATATATTGGTGAACATCTGGGCTTGTCTCCAATAGCCAGAAACAAACAAGGTTGTCCCCTCCCGATTATCTGTGAATCAGACCAATGTAGAGTTCCACAGAGGGAAGTCGATAAATACAGATAAGGTGACTGTTGACAGTATCCATCATGATTTTCTGGAGATTGGAGTTGATTCCAGTTCAATGCCAATTGAGTAGCGCCAGACTATAAATCGGTGTAACATAAAAGTAACATATTGCTGGTTTCTGGCTTTAAAATAGCTGTGTATGTTCACAAACACTGCCCAGATTACCCTAGTGCATAAGAACAATGTGACAATGCTTTCAATTAACTAGTGTCCTCCATCATGTGCAGGAGCAAAAGCACACACCAGACATTATCAGTCAATGAAATGGTTACATCACATTTATGTCTACAACATCTCTTTGCCATACCTCTGAACAACCTGAGCGCCATTAGTCATCCCTCCTGAATTTGCCGCTGATGTATGGAACATAATCAAGGACCAAACGCCAGTCTGTGAAGTGGACCAGAGCTACGCCTCCAACTGTACCCCAAACAGCCATAGTTGGAACCCTGCATAGTAGAGAACAAGAGACAAGATTTACAAAAACTCTTCACTTATTTAAGGTAGAGGTACCTTTACTTAAAATGACCTGTAAACAAAACTAAATTTTGGTAAAAAGAAATATTAATTATAAGCTCCATGTATTTCACAAATCATTCCTTTTTTTACTGATTTAGTTATGCTTTCTCTAAAGTTTCAGTTGGTTAGTCTTAGGTTGGATAATTAATCTGCACTGGGATAGTGAACCACATGTAAATGTTGGGAATACTCAAGTAACGTTAAGGTTCAAATGTTTCATAGTAAGATCACGTACTAACATGAAATTAAGATACGTGAGTGAGAAATGTTACTCTCCAAGCTGGAAAAGAATGGTGTTGAATTCGTATTTCAGACATACTGGCACACGTACTAGCAAAACAAGATTTACAGTAAATCACGAAAATTGTAGCTGTTTCAGCTTGCTCTCTAACAAATGATTGTGTTGGTTTAGCGTAAATGTTTGAGATACCTGGAAGCATGACTTTAGTTTACAACAAAGCTAACCCTGCTGTATGACCTCGGTAAGGCTAGCTAGCTAAGACTACCAACAAGTAAGGGCACGTTAAAATGCTGTTAGCTGAGTGTCCATGACTGGCTTCTGACTACTTTCTTCCACTGGTACAATTTCATAACATCTTACCATGATTTAGCAATGGCCACATACTTCTGACCGATCAATTTACCGATCATTTTGGCTGAATAATATCCACTTGACGTTAGAAGCGAGATGCTAGCTAATAGCCCGTTTAGGACTTTTCGTTTGACCTACTGCGCAAGTAGAAATGGCATTTCCGGTTATTGTAAAAAATAAAAGTCCCTGAAGATAACCGCCTTTCAATATTTGTGTTAGTGGCATCGAAGCATTTTTTCTGATAATTATAAATCCAAGATACTATTTTTTTTACTACAACATGTGACCTCAAAACTATTGTAACACGAGAGATAGGATGACTGGATCTTTTTTTTTAAATAGTCAACCCAATTCAAATATAATCATTGCAATAACGTGCTGTAACGCACGATTGCGGTATAGCTGAGGTAGGTTCCATTAACACATCACAGCCGATAACAAATATGTAGTGGGAACTAAAACCGATGAACTCATGAGTTTATGATCATTGTTGGGCAAATAATAAAATAATTTTTGGGGTTTTGTTGGGAAGACCATATTTTAATTCAGCAGTCTGATACTAGGCTACTTTGTATATGACCATTCATTAATTTTCTCTACCTGCTTAATCTTTTTCAGGTTCGCGGGCGGAACCTTTGACATGTCGTTAGTCCATCGCAGTGTATTAATGATTTATGTTAGTTTATAAAATTTGGTAAAATTTATTTCACAAAAAACATGGCTAATATGAAATTTATACCACACTGCGTCAGACAATAAAAAAATGTGTAATGCATTTGCAATGATTTTTTTCATCTAGTTATGAGTTCAATAAAAAGACATTGGAAAAGGTTTATTTTGTTATTAAAAATGGCACATTTATTGCTACATTACTGTTATATACACGACAGTTCTCAATATCTACTTTATATATAAAAAATAGGAAACTGGAGGCACTTTGAGGACATAGCCTACATAGATGTTGTCCCCAAATATGAGTGAGACAGTGAGTTCTGTAGCAGGTTATCTGTTGTGGAGCACAAAGAAGGGGTACATTTGTTAACGCCCCTGGACAAAGAATACCAGGTGTGTGTTTTGAAAATTAAATTCAATGGATACTGTAGACATTGTTCTCATGTGTAAAAGAAAAGTAGCAATGTTTAGTAGCAATTTTCCATATATCATCAAGAGCACAATCTTTGGGGGAAACTGAATAACTGACAGAGAAAATAATGTTTGGGGCTAGTCCATGAGGGGAGAATTGTGATCATGAAACAAACTGACAAAATGACAAAGAGAGGTAAACCAAATACTGTCACATATCAGTATCAGCCTAAAATGATAAAGCTGATGAGGACAGATCATACCGCTGTACATATATATCAATGCACATGCCATTCAAAGATGAAATTCTATTTCTTTAACAAATTCAGTACATAATTGATGAGAAATTTTAAGTACAGTTTTCAGCGTCACGTTATAGTCAAAGTTGTAGACGTCAGGTCTCCATCAACTTACTACATCTAATGACACAAGCAGACACTGATGGAGTCAGTGTCATCAATGAGCGTAATTGTTCATATTAGATGTGCTGAGACATTGTCAAATGTTCCCCAAGTAAATCTTTTTTATACATCTGTATTATAAAAAAGGTACAACCTATAAATCCTCAAATGCAATGTCATCCACCATGTAGCAGAGAAGTATTCAGGCACTAGTGAGTAACCATTATCAAAACTCCCAAAGTCAGGAAAATGACTAAGGCCACCCTTTGATTCATTTTTATGCTTCATATGCAGTCATAATGAAACATTGAATTATGTTGCAGATTGTGCAGAACGACCCTGCCTTACAAGAACAAACAATTTTGTTAGTGGGCTGGACATCAGTGAAAGGGGGAGAAGGGGCATGTTGAAACACATTTTGAGCAAAACTATATCAGATTATCTGTCTTGCAAACACCAGAATATTCCAATTATGACTGTCCCAACAGATTTTTCTTGAAACAGGCTTTCAAAAAATGACCAATATCACAACTGTGATGTTACAGCCAGATAATTTCGGCATTTCTAACATCTAAGCACCTGGCACAATATGTTCAGGATAAAAGAGCACGCCTCACTTTGTTCCTGGAATCTAAATTGAGAGTTGTCTTACATTTAAACAATGTAAACAAAAAAAGCATTCCAAAAGTAAAAACTCATACAACTATCTTACAAAGTAAAAAAAAAAAAATAAAAAAACAGAATGATAAATCAATTCTACAAAAGGAAGATCCTTACAAACAGGCTTTGCAATTGTTCAAGAGGGAGAAAAAAAACAAACACCAAATGCTCTTAAACACAGAGCAACAACCAAAAGTCAGTCAATGGCAATTAGGTGAATTCGACAGAAGATAGTAATAACACTCACGATTCCTTTCAATACTCATCTACCATTTCCATCTTACTCTTCCAGCAAAATGTAGTTTACCAAAATACAGACTGCTCTGAGTCTTACAATAAGTCTTCATCTTTTGTGTTACCTGGTCATGTAAGTTCACCATGCTGTAAGAAAGTGTCTTTAGCTATATGACGGGGCAAGCTCATATCACACTGGCTGCATTTGAGGCAGAGGGTGCGCACTGAGCACTGACCACATGTCCACACATCCTGGCTGAGATTGAGGCAGTGGGCAAACTGAGTTGACGATGGTGAATGGCGACGTGAGCAGTGAGGACCCCTTCCCGTATACTTCAGCCCAATAGCAGCCTCAAAAAAGGATGCTTGAGATGACTGTGTCCTCGACTGTGTGATTCAACATCACTGCTGATCCTGCATTCAAACAGAGTCCTTGCTCACGTTATGTCGGTGGTAGATCCCTCTCAGTCTTTCCATTCCATATGCATGGCAGTGACATTAATGGATGTACAGGGCTTAGGGATAAAAGATCCACGGATGGGGTTTTTTTAAAATTACCCGCCACATACATAAGTCAGTGACTGTGGCACCTTTTCAGCCCAAAAAAATAAAGAAAAAGACAGCCAAGAATTACCAGCATACCAGAAAGAGGAGTCAGTCCTCTGCCTGTCCAGTCTTTTAAATGCTGCCAACATGGCTTGATGTGTCCAAACTTACCTCTGTATTTCAGTCATCATGAGAGGAAAAAATGATAATGGCAATTTTTTATCTTACCCAAACACTATGCATTAGGCCTATATAAGGCAAATGTTCAAACATAGGTATTATTCAAACACAGATATATTCAGGCGTCCTCTTTGCTTGTAATGAATGTAAGACCTCCTGTTCAGATGGGAATGCCAAGTAACTATCCAAGGATACAAATTCTAACTTTGCTCACATGAGCAATTGATCCAAAAGTTCTATTTGATCCAAACAAGTTTTGCTCCCAACATGTAAAGCAACTTTTTAAAATGTCTTACAAAAACATGACCATTAGACAGAACTTCCATATGTTTAACTGTCACTGTCTCCAAGCCAGTGTCTCCTCGGTTCAAGAAGTTGTTATGGTAAAGATTCTTAAAAACTTTATCTCTCTGTATGAGTGTGCTTGTTATTCTTGTATTCATGGTCAGGAATGTGGCCACCTGCTTTGTCGGTAATGAGGTGTGTGTGCTTTCCATGTTGATTAACACACACTGAGATGCATGACAATAATATATTAAGGCCACGTGTTCTAAGGGCTGTACAATCAACAGGAACTGGAAGAGAAACAAGAAAAAAAAAACAATGAATGTCCTTCCATACAGGTTATTAACAAGGTTAATAGAGAAATAACAAGAATTATAGGTATTGATTTGCTACATTAACTTGCAGTTATTATCTGTTATCTGGTGATGTGCCCCATTCACAGGCCCCATAAAATCCACTGCAAAGATTCTGTAGACTGACCTGAGAATTACATATGGCTCACAGGGTTGTGTCCATCGCCTCCTAGACCAGGGTGACCCCCTCCAAGCTGCATCTGTGGATCTACACCTGACACCTTCTCCTCCTCTCGTCTCTTCAGGCAGGCAGCCTTTGGGTTCAAATTACGCTCTTTGAAAAAAGGACACGGGTTAAAAACAAAATTGAGAAACAAGTTTATTTCATCCTGCTTTGCCTAAACACTTGAAAAAATAATATTTAAAAACATTAAAGCAGCAATGACGTAGTTCTGAATGAATAGATAAGTCAGTAAACAAATTTTTTGGGGGGGTATAAAATAGAAAGGGTAGAAAGCAAGACAGGAAAGTGGATAGTAGGATGAGACAACTGCAGGAGTTTGGCAGAAGACCAGGAATATGCTTCCTCCACTCCTTTCCCCTTTCTTCCTCATTCCTTCTTCATTTTTTCCCAAAAGGGAAATGAGGTGAGAGTTTAACTGAGGACAGAGAAACTTTCCTACTGGTGGTTGGGTAGCATTGGGTGGTTGGACTCCGCCCCCCTTTGACTTTTGTCCGGCCATGGTGAGAGATGGTTGGTTGACTAGGTGGATCAGACTGACAGGAAGGCGTTCCTGTATGGGCTGACCTACCTCGCACCTGCTTCTCCAGGTCCAGTATGACCTGGACAGCCTGCTGCAGGATGATGAGCTTGGTCTGGGCCTTGTCGCTCTGCAGATGAACCTGACACATCCTGCCCAGCTCTCTGAAGGCCTCGTTAATGTCGCGCACACGCACCCTCTCCCTAGCATTGTTAGCTAGGCGGCGCTCACGCTCCCTCTGCTCCTTCTCCTCTGCGGTCAGGTTCTCATCAGTCACCGAGACAACGCTGCAGCTGCTGCCGGGAGGAGAAGGGGGTTGGAAGGGCTGGTTAACACACCCAAATCACAACCCTTACTGATCCTACTCTGAAGAGTTTACTTAAGTTGCAGTTGTACTGGCTATAAGCTTCTGAATGTTTTCCCTACAGTAAGGAAGGAGAATTCTAGTGTCCTTACTGGCAAAGCTTTTTTTTTATCATTCATGTCTGTCCAAGCATGACGCAAGCTTATAGCTCTTTGACCAGGACGAGACCAGTGGAATTGTTGAAGGAAGATTCCAGTGGAGTGGCGCTGTGTTGCGGGAGAGCGAGCGGAGGGGTGGAAATCGAGGACATGTCTTTCTTGGAACTATGTGCTGTTGAAGACGAATAATTAGCCTTTGTAAAAACAATGTCAGATTCGAGTCTTGTAGAGAAGAAACTAATTGGAAACAAATGTTTTTACCCATTCTTAGCAGACACTTCACTCAGTCCAAGTCTGAAATGTTGCAGGTTCTTTTGCCACATTGAATTAGACGGTGAATGTAGGAATTTGATGCCAAGATTGAATATTTGAAGCCAAGATGAAACATTCCAGTTGAATTGGGACCAGGACTGACAAATTTATCCTCACGTCTAACCAACTTAAATAAGGTAAGGTTTGTCTGGTCATTGAGGTCCAGGATGGAAGTTGAGGGGATATGCGGACTGTCCAATAGGACAAGAGAAGTATGAGGAGGGGAGAGAGAAAGGGAGAGAGGAAGCAACACCCTCTGCCAGGTATAGCACATAGACAAGGCCACGAAGAGAAAGCAAAGGAGAAAGAGATCGGAGGCATCATGTTAAATACATCAGCAATAGGAGATGTATTTTTCTGAATGTGAGGAAGAGTGGCTCACTGCTGCCATCTGCAAAAGGAAAATGAGAGAGGGGTGGGGAGAGAATGAAGAAATGGAAATGCTTGTACAGAAAACAGGACAGCAAAATTAAAGGGTTAACATCTGAAAGGACATGCAGCACGGAGACACTGCAACAAGGAAGTGGAAGGCAGGTTAATACACATGATGGCAGACAGCCCCTGCTTTCATGTGAACCTGTGACTGTGTATGGTCAGCCTTCAGGCAGGGTGCAAGGGACAGCTATACAAAGAGCAGAAGTAATAAGTATAAAGAAGAAAAGACTGTCATCATAACTGTAAGGAAGAGAGAAAAGCTAAAATGTAGTCTCTTCCAACAAGTCAAAAAGGTAGTTTGAAGTCTATTAAGCTGAAAGAACTTATTTGGATTCAAAAATGTCTTGAGGTTTGATGCCATGTTGGTTAGGAAAAAGCATAATGAGGAAAGGTGGTAAAAGCATATGAGGGGACAAAAAAGATGTAATGTTAATCCAGTCAAGGGTGAGGGTAGAGAGACATGTAAGCATCTTCACAGTGGAGACAGACAGCCAAATTAGGCAACACATACTACATCAGGACAGACAGCAGTCTGCAGTACTGTATGTGTGACCCGAGGAGCAAAACCTTATAGGATGAACCAGAGAATGGGCACGTCTCAAAACAGCCACACAAAGCTTCATTTCTTAATCCCCTCTCTTTTCTTTGTCAATCATCTAAAATCTAAGATGGGTACTAAAAAGTATAGTCCCTCTGTATTACCATTAAGTAGGCATCATTTGTGTACCATTATTAATGGTGTAAAAGAATGAGGAAACCATGTAATCTAAAAAGGATCTAACTTCTGAATAACAGGAGACATGGGGAGCAGAGAAGTGAAACCATGTGGGAGTTTTGGATTGGAAGGGGCCCTTCCCCTCCTCCTCCTTTCTCCCTGGACCCCCACTGACCTCGAACTTGCTGCTCCAGGTTGAGTATAACGTTAACGGCCTGGTGCAGTATGAGCAGTTTGGTCTGGGGTTTCTCATTGCTCAGATGGAGCTGACACATGCGGCCCAGCTCCTTAAAAGCCTCGTTGATGTCCCGCACACGTAGCCGTTCGCGAGCGTTGTTTGCCACCCTCCGCTCTTTCTCCCGCTCAGCCTTGACCTCGATTGGCAGATCTTCGTCATCGTCATCCAAATCCACATCATCCCGACTGGCGAAGAGCCAAGCGAAATGTCAGATGAAGGGGGAAGGAAACAATAGTATGGGTACGGTTCACAGGAAATTACTTCCCATTGATGATGTGCAGTCAGTTTTTCTTATTCCAATCAACTCCCCTGCTATAGTCTAACAAAAAAATATTATTTAGCTATACTAAAAAGAATATTATGTTCAAGAGAGAACATGTTTCAAAATCATATGAGTTAATTTGGTTAAATTTTTTCCTCTAAAACCATTTCCACTAGTGAGGTATCCAATTTATCAGCTGAAGAACCTGCGATCAGTTCATCCTAAGCAGCATTTGAAATTGAGGCAAGATTTATTTTCTTATTAGAAAAATCAATTTTGCAATTAAGTTTTATTTGTTGGAATCAATCTTTTGGGAGATGTAAGCATGCAAGTGTAATTTACTGAGTGAGAGGTACGTGGAAGGCTGAGCAGATAAAAAGTCTAACTTTTCCCAAACGCCATTGATAAGACATGAAGAATATCTCAGGAAAAAGTGTTAATATTATCTGACTGGGAAGTATCTCTATCTGCTCCTAGTTAAATAATTTTGTAAAACCCCACCATTTAAGTAGCAAGTGAAGAAAATTATGTATATCCATGGTTCCACTAGTGATGTCAGTTTAGTTGATTTATGACCTTCAGTAACATGTAACTGGGAAGTGTTGTTTCTACATTAGGAAATTAAACACAAACCACAGGGCCACATTCCATACTCATTTCTAGCAGCAACATCATTTATGTCCATAATATCAAGTAAAAGGAAATTTGAATAAAGAGCTAGAAATTTGACTTGACTATAGTAAGTCTTGCCTGTTTTCAAATTGGTGCACGTTTTGATTTGAATAGGCCAGCGCCCACAAACTCTTGCTGAATTATTGAAGTAAATAACCAGAAATTAAAGACTAATGAGTGTCGTGTAAGTAGTAGAATGGTTGTAAGACCATTTCCTGACACATTTGATATTTTACCCACTCTGGGGTTATGTGGCATGAAATACGGTACATGTGTATATAAGTAGGAGTTTACATTAGACAAAAATATTCTGTCCCATATGAGAGAGGGTTTTAGACACCTTGTTCGAATGCGGGCCTTGATGTCATTTTTCCCATCATCTGACTTGTCAGCAATGGAGGAGTTCTCATCGTCCTCCTTCTCCTCTCGTTTGATATCAGCACCACTGGAACGGGGTATGCTACTGGGCAGGCCTAGGCAGAGATGAGGAATAAAGAGCACTGAGCATGGACATGAAAGAGGACATGTACAGAACCAGCTAAATATTATGAAGCAGTTTATAAGCACTTATCTTGATCGGAGGGGAAGTATTACAACCCCTCATGACGTGCTCACTGCCCAAAATGAATAAGGGAGCACACTGAAACAATAATACTCACCAGTAAAACCTTCAGGCTGAGTGCCTGGCTGGACAGAAGGGGGGCCGTGGTGACCATGCAAAAGTCCTCCACTAGAGGGCAGACCAGCAGAGTCCTCATGGTGATTGGATACCTATAGCACAACAATTTAACATTAACAGTGATTCAGTATTACATAAAATATGTAATACTGGTATAATAAGGGCATATAGGGATTCCACCCTCACTAATCTCTGTAACTACATTCAATTGCAACCACAATACCCCATTCAGTCATTTGCTGATAGCTTTCAAATTCCACTATTCAGTCTCACCAGTCCAGGCAGGCGACTGGCCAGTCCCAGCCCTGCGCTGTTGAAGGCCTGTGGTAGTCCTAAACCAGATGAGAGCAGGCTGTGCATTTCAGCCAGTCCCGGCACTCCCTGCCCACTGGCGTGACGCTGGAGAACATGGATGGCTTCCTCCAGACGGTCCTCCATTTTATTCTGCTGTGAAAGTGGAAGAAAAGTGAAGAATGTGGCAGCAGAAGATGATGCGTTTACAACCATAATTAGCCTGCGCCTTTCACACCTCAAAATATCCCTGAATGTATGCTTCCACTAAAAAGAGGCTAAAATCTGTCAATGCATAGCGCGTATCTGAAAAGAAGAAATAACATATGTTGACTCACCAGGGCCTGAATTCCTCCTTCAAAGTTAGGTGAGGGTGTGGCCTGGCCAGAGGACCTGGTCCACTGAGATGCAGAGCCTGAAAAACAAAGGATCACAGGGTTTAGCCAGATACATTTGCCCTTGTTTATCAAATGAGCTTGTGATCCAAATTGATATTAAAAATGAACATGCAGGTATTACTCCACGTTTTTGCGATACTCTATTGATGTCCAAAGGGATATTCCCCTAGCTTTCCCTCCTCCACGGGAAGAGTGCAGGGAACTCTCTAAATGTACTCCCATTTAAATCCAACATGTGACCAATGTAAGATGGAACCAGCTATGCTTATGCACATGTTTTAGTCAGTTGGATTACTATATTTTGGTCAGACATATTTAGAACTGTATGTACTTTGTTAAATTAGAAAAAATGAAATACACATTGCAAGGGAGGAAGGATTTGTTCTACAACACCTGGGAGCCTTTATCTATGCATCTAAACATTTTGCCCAGATTACTGCGAGTTGAATACTGTAAACATAAAACACTAGATGTATAAAGGTGTATGAAGATGGAAGGAATCTTTTATATATATATATATATATATATATATAGTGCCATAATGTGTTACCTTACCATTCTCTGCACTACTTTCAAAACTGTTGCATGATTCAAAGTTGAATAAAAAAAAAATCAATAAAAAAAAAATGAGGTGCTAATGTAAATGTGCCCTAAACTTTAAATCTCAGAGTCTGGAAAAGTTTCATGAATTAGGTAAAAAAAAAATCCTTACAACAAACTCACTACAAAATAAGATGACTTCATCAATGCCATAGTAAATGAAAGCCGGCACAGCAGTCATTAGTCATTAGTAGCAGAAGTAATATGCTTCACAAAAGTTATTTATACTTCTCATATAGGAACTTATATACAATGCTAAGTCAACACACATTTCTAAAAATACAACAATCAGTAAGTCTACTTATAATGTCTTAGTTCCACTTTTGTCCCAACAGATGGAGCTACATTGTCATTGTAAACCATTCAGGCTTAGAATGAAAACAATATATTTTTAGATTTTATCATTTCCTTACACAATAGTAAAGTCCCTGAAGTGAACAAACAAAACTATGACCAGCCAAGTGACCTTGAGGCCTCAGAAAAAAATGACTGCAGCTACCCACTCACCTGATATGGCCTGGGGCGAGCCTGCAGGTGTAGACGGAGATGGAGGGAAGGCGTTGCTGTTGGGGTCTGAGGGATAGATCTGCACACAGACGCATTTTCACATTAAATGAAACAACTTATTCCATTCCACTTAACACACTACACCAAATATAGTAATGTAGGACACTTAAACCCTTCTCATGTGAAAGGATTTGTTTGCTTGTTTGCTTTGGTATCTTAATACTACTTACAGATGCAAGGGCTTTTCCGATCTCATCGCCTGAACTTCCAGGTGCTGTTGCCCGATTAGCTTGTGGAGAAAACAATGCAGATCCATTTAAATCAGACCTATGCTTGATAACCAATTCTGCTACGTGATATAACTGCATGAGAGCAGAAAGAGCATTTTACACAAAGAAATAGAGAGATGGGGGAAGATGTTGGTTTTACCCATAATGGTGTCAGTGCCAGCGATAGGGGGTGTGTGGTTGGGGACTCCATAGCTGCTAGAGCCCGAGTGGAAGCCAGAGGGATGAGTCCCGTTCACCTCACTGCCATGCAGGGGGTAGTTTTGGGGGGAGAGAGGCAGCGGCTGCCGTTTCTTGGAATAAAAAGACACCCAGAAATAGATTTAAACTCACAACCAGACTGACAATTTGTGACTAATGCATGTTTGAAAGCTTATGCCTTAGTATGCCTAAGTTAGATCCCAGTATGCCAGGTAAACGGGTCCAAAGTGTAAAGGCAAAGCTCACCAGTCTGTCTTGGGGGTTAATGGCAGTGAAGGGACCATGCTGGCCCAGGTGGGGGGAGTTGCCCAGCATGGCAGAGTAACCAGACTGAACCATCGACCCGGTGGAGCCCCACGGATCAGCGGTGGGGTGGAGGCCTTCTGTCAGGGGGCATCCAGGGGAAGAGGAGGGAGCAAGAAGGGCGAGAAGGAGGAGGGTGAGGGATAACCAGCCACAGGAGATGAAAGACAATAAAAGCCACATATGAGACATGTCACATTATTGTGATGACTTATTCAACCATGATGCACCATTCAGCACCCAGGCACTGCAGGGTGTTATACTGGCATAGGGCTAAGGCACCCAGCCTCATTCCACTGACTTAAGCATATGCGTGGAAACGGATTACCCAACCATATTGTCCATGTAGGAATATTCCAGATTACCTAGGTGTCCAATAGGTTTACCCACAAGCGTACATAAATTTGACCGCTACTAATCAGACATGATCTTTTGAACCAAACACAAAGAACAAGTAAAGATTTTGAAGGTAATAGCTCATATCTACTGACCTTGCATGTAGAATGGCCCTGGGTAGACATTTCCTGCCTTGGAGGCAGGGTACCCAGCATTGTCTCTGTTAAAATCCTCTCCTGAGGCTGATGCATACACCTACAGATCATACAGACAGGAAAAAAACAGAGTGAGATTTATTGGTTTACTGCTTGAAGTGTTCTCAGCAATCACTATATGGTTGTAAGCAGGCTATACAATATATAGCAAATTTTGCATGGATGACATATATATTGTAATATTCCTTTTGAGATCTCTGCCCCATTTAAATTCCCTGTGACCCCACACCCCTGTGCTTGGATAAAAAAAAAAAAGGGGGCTGATGACAAATAACCTTTTTCCTTAAAGTTTTAATTTTTATGATAAAAAATTTGAACTTTTCTTTGATCAGAAAACAAAAAACTCCCACTACATGCCGGATTTAACACATCACTTCTGTGTTCCTTCCTGGACTGGAAACCATTTTTACTATCTGATTTTACTACTTAATTCAATAAACCGTCTGTTCCAACATTTTCGCAGACTGGAGCACTGAGCATTATGTATTGGATGTGCAGTGTCAGGGGTTTTATTGGGCTGTCTACATCTCAGTGTGGCTTCTACACATTACCCTCTTAAACAGAAACATGCTGAAAATGGTGTACAGATACATGATTCACACTTTTAATACAGTGAGATGTGACCATAGAATGGGAGATGCAGTTGGCATGTCTTATAATGGGTATAAAGGAACCAATGTTCTGAACAACCATACCCTTCTCAATCAGGACTATTCTAGACGAAAATAAACTATCAAACTATGCGTCTGAAAAACTAAAATCCAAATGGACTGAAGTTTTCTTCTGTAATTTGATTAAACAGAGAGAGAAAGGAGAGGAAAGAGAGGGGAGAGGAGAAGAGGGAACGGAGAGATGCACTCCTAATTACTGAACCATCTGCCGAATCCTGGATGGCAGCCAACTCCACTGGCAGCTGGGATAGAGGGATGGGGGAGGGAGAGAGAAAGGGGAGGGCTGTTGTTCGTGGTAGCGGGTGGAGGAGGAGGCGGGGGATAGAGAGGAGGAGGGCTAGAGAGGGGGGTAAAGGAAGAGGAGGAAATAGGGTGCCCAGAGAGCGAGAGTGGGAGGGAAAAAAAGAGGTGGAGTAAGAACCATCAAACCCCACTATGTATTCCCTTCAGTGATCCAACAAGTATACTTGGCAGGGGGGGAGATATGTGGCTATAAAATAAAGGGCCTACAAATACAACCCACTATAAATACATGCTGAAAATGAGTGACTGGGTGAATGAGTGGCTCTGTATTTTTTCGCCTCGGTAGTGCAGATACACAGCTGTAGGAGCTGGAAGTCCTGTATGGCAGCTAGTCTAATGCTTTGCAAGCCAAAGAGAGGCTTAAGATGCCAACTGGAATGTGAAAAGGGGCGTAATCTGTGCACATGGGCTCCCATGGACTGACTGCAGGGGCTGAGATATAGTTTGGGGCTGCAGCAGAACTGGATGTTAGTACTTACTGAGGAGGGCAGGCCAGGGGGCACCTTCCTGATCTTTTTTGGCTGGGGATCTGAAGAGAGAGAGAGAGAGAGAGAGAGAGAAAGAGAGAGAGAGAGAAAGAGAGAAAGAGAGAGAGAGAGCAGAGAGAGAGAGAGAGAGCAAGAGAGAAAGAGCAAGATGGGGAGAAGGAAAAGAAAGAGATGAAAAGAAAAAGATCACAGTGAAACACGGCAACAACGGAAGGCAGTGTGAGAAGGCTGGGTGTCAGACAACAACAGTGC
>CABFOQ010000173.1:0-17187 GCA_900660455.1 Gephyroberyx darwinii | reverse complement strand
CCTCCCTTCCCTTTATCTTCAACATCGGCCCATCTGTGCCTGTTTAGTGCTGCGTCGGCATCTCCGACGGCAGCATCAAAGTCGGAAGAGGAGGAAGTTTTGAGGGGGGGGGAAACCCAAAAGACGTCAACAGAATAAGTAGGGAAGAAAATGCTCTGAATTCACGTCTCAGCTGCGCTCCTTTCACCACCACAGGCAACAAGAGCAAGCACTCATTTGATGGCTTAACAGTGGAGGAGAGAGGGAGAAGGATGGAGATGGAGAAAGATGAAAAAGGGAGGAAAAATTCATCTGTTCTACACTCAGAAAGTAGCACTTAGTGTTAGTTTTCGCCCTCAGGTAGTTTAGGGAGAGAGGAAGGGAGCAGGAGTGGAAGCTAGGCGGTGAGGAGGCAAGGGAGTAGGCAGTGAAGGAGGCGAGAAGGGATTGGAGGGATGTTAGAAATGATGTAAGCTTGCTCTTTCTGTGAACATTTATTCCCTGGCTATGCTCAGAAGTTAGTTGCTAACAAAAACGTGACTCAGGGGTGGGGGGCATGACCATGGCATCATCAAACCTTCTGATACTTATACTCACACATACATACTACACATTGGCCACATTTGAGAGCCTGTAGCACCATGTTTTCAAAATGAGACCGTTGTCTTTTTTTACCGTCTTCGTCTTAATAACATTAAACAAAGCTGCTTTTCCTCCTCATCCAACTGCTGGTTGATTTTTCTACAGTGCCTCCAAAGTATTAGATCGTTTGTCACGAAAGGACAATTCCAGCCATTTTGGACCCTATTTTCCCATCATACTCATCGATTCTGACCAAAATATCATCATATGCTTCACTATAGAACTACATACGCCTCAGTTGCTTGAGTTTGCGTCTGTCCAATACAGTTCTATCGGGCACAATAGTCCAAAAAGTACCCAAAGCAACAACAATCATGCTCACTCTGTAATCATACATTTCTATATTATTATTTTGCAGATTATCTGTGATCTGACAACTTTCACTTTGACCACTTTTGGATCGGTGTGATGGAACATGATGGGAAAATAGCATCCCGATTTAAATTCGTCGGAATTACAATAGGAAGCATGAACGTTCAAGTTTCTTTCTTCAAGTTTGCTTTCACAATGGAGCTTGTGTACGCCAAACCACAGAAAGCATAAAGTAGGCTTTAGACTACTTGGTTTCAAGTCTCTTGAACATGTAAATGGGTAATACGTCATGCATGCAAATGGGAACAATGTTTGTTGAAATTCTTTCTCCATCCCCCTTCCTCCCCCATGAGTTCTTCTCCGTCTCTCTGTTTCTCTGTCCTTCTGGCACTGTGATCATCTCTGTCTCTGGAGAAATACACATTGAGCTTGGCTGTCTTACATCTGCTACTAAGCAAGTGTCTATACACATTAATGCACAGGCAGACGTACAGTTCCGGCCAAGATTATTGGCACGTTATTTTATGCAGATAATGTACAATATCTTCTGAAATAATTGGAAATTTAAGCAACTTTCGGTCTTCACACATTCATCTGACTTGACGTGATCAAACAATAATTATTGATAATCAATCATTAAATAAAAATTATTAAAAATCTTATGGTTTCAAAATTGAAAAGTGGCCATGGCCATGATTATTGGCACCCTTTAGAACAATTCAAATAAATTTTGTTGGAGGAAATAGATTCTCATTTGCAGTGTAATTCAACTCCCTTGTGACAGGTTGCCGGTGCCCACATGGTATAAATGAACCAATTATCCAATTTAAAGTGATAAAATAGTCTGTTCTGCTTCCCTGGTTATCTGTGAAAATGGTCAAGAGAAAAGAGCTGTCTGAGGATGTCAGAAAAACTATTATCACCAAACATCAGCTTTCACAAGGCCATCTTTGGAGACTGCAGTATTCCTGTTTCCAAAGTTCACAGTGTTATAAAGAGGTTTGCTGCTCAGTTGTTAAGAATTTCTCAGGACGTAAGAGGAAACTTGATCTCAGATGTTGTCGTCGCAGTCGTCGTCGGTTGGTGCGAGCCGTTGAAAAAACACCTTGCGTGACATCAAAAGATCTCAAGGCTGACCTGGAGAAGTCTGGGGTAATTGTTTCAGCCTGTACCATATGCTGGACACTGAACCAACCAAGAAAGGCTTTACGGGGGCGTCCTGGTGGCTCGGTGGTCTAAGGTGCATACCACATAAGCGTGACCTCCTGGGTTCGAATCCAGCCCGGGACCTATGTCGCATGTCATTCCTCCTTTCTCACCTGATCTTTCCTGTCTCTCTCAACTGACTATCAAATAAAGGCAAAATGCCAAAAAAAATAATCTTTTAAAAAAAGAAAAAGAAAGGCCTTACGGAAGACCCCACTGCTGAAAGAGAAACACAAGAAGGCCCGATTGATCTTGAGTCTCACCTGGACAAACCTAAATCCTGGGAAAATGTTCTGTGAACCGAACCAAATTAGAGCTCTTTGGCAATTAAGGGCATCATAAAATCAGAAGATTACCAAGGCATTTTAAGAGTGAAATGTGCTACCCAGTGTCAGAAAGACCTCCAGGAAGACAATGACCCCAAACACATCCAAAAGCACCCAGTAATGTTTCAAGAGAAAGCTTTCTGTTTTGGAATGGCCAGCACTGAGTCCGGATCTATATCCCATTGAGAAACAATGTCGAGACCTGAAATGTGTAGTTGCTCAAAGGAATCCTTCAAACACTGAAGAACAAGAGCGGGTTGCAATTGAAGAATGGGAGAAACTGCCAGCAGAAAGGGAGACTCACAAAGGGCAGGGAGTGAGAAATGAAGGGATAGGAATTGTCCAGCATCCAAGCCGTGGGTTCTAGGGGACATTCACTCAGTTAAGACCCAGTCTATAAGGCACAGGTCAAACACAGAATAATCAATCCAATTCACCACAGTTTCCACTCCTCTAATACTCCTAACCACACCACAGAGATTCAATCTGCTCGCCCCCTTGCAACCATCTTCCTCTCTGGTGACTGAAATGTCTGGCAGGGCTTAAATAGGAGCCCCCGATTGCTGATGGGCATCAGCTGCTTCATTTCCACCTTTGCCAGACCAGGGCAGGGATGTATTGTCCCTCCCACACTCTACCCAGTTGCCTCTTGTGTTGGACTGGGTGCTGTCCCTGGTGCTGAATCACAGTGGAGCTGTCTTTCTGACTCCACAATATACTATGTGCAGTCGTGTCAAACCATCATGCAGCAAGCAAGGCTACACAGAGCTTGCTCATCTCAAATGAGGCCACTGTCCCCCATGATGCAGTTGGCGGGTGGGGGGCTATGGATTGCTCTCCATCAGTTCGGTTTATTTGTTAATTTGTCGGTCAGTATCACGCATCGCTGACCGTATTTTGACAAAACTTGGCAGAATGATTCATCTCACCACTGCATTGCAGCATTTTAAAAATGACACTTATTGGCCCAGCAGGCATACTCCAATTACAAGTCAAAGTGTTATAACCAATCAAATCTCCCACAAAACAAATTGCAATGACATGAAATTTGGTGCATATACCCAGCTATCCTTGTATCCTCCTATTCCAAGAGATACTTTGTGAAGCTGAGAAATGAAAATTGCTTGTGAAATCGACAAGTGGCTGGTTGACTGCAAAGTTGGATTCAAGCCATGCTCCCTGTCTGTCTCACAGGTCAATGGCAGGTTAATGGAGGTCATTCTTACACTGTATAACTTTGTGTGTGTGTCTGACCTTGTTTTGACACCCTCTTCTTTCCCTGCAACTGTGGGGCTGAATATAATCTTGGCTTACAGCAGCTACTGAAGCAAACTGTACTCTGCTGTGGCGTGGAAAATCCTCCTTCATTCCTCTAATTAACTCTGCTCTGTCTCTTTGCTTTCCTTTCCTCCCTCTCTTTTCTTAATCTGTTCTCCACTCACTCAATGTTTTCTTCTGCCTCCTCTTTGCCTCTCCTCTGTCTTTCTTTGTCTTTCTGCATTTTTTGTCTTTTTTCCCTCTTTTCTGTCTCATATTTGTTCTTTTTCTCTCTGTCTTTGGTTTCTCTTTCATTTTATCTCCTCTGTTTCTATTTTCGGCACTCTTGCCCTTTCTCTGAAATTCTCTCTCTCTTTCTGTCTGTCTCTCTCTCCTTGGCAGAAATCATCTGAAGCTGCTCCTCCCTCCACCTCGCCCTCCTCCCAGGTTGATAAGAGCAGACAGGAGGTGGAGCTCTCACCTGTACTACTGTGTTGTATTTTTGTCTTGTTTTGTTGCTGTGTTGTCTTCATGTCTTGTTCAGTTGTTGTCTTGTGTTGTCTTATTGTGTTGTTGCGGTGTTGTCGTCTTGTTCAGTTGTTGTGGTGTTGTCTTGTCATCTTGTTGTTTGTCTTATTGTGTTGTCTTGTCTTGTCTCATTGTCTTATTGTATTGTTGTGGTGTTGTCTTGTCGTCTTGTGTTGTTGTGGTGTTGTGTTTTTTGCCTCGTTATGTTGTGCTGTTGGCTTGTTGTATTGTTGTTGTTTTGGTGTTGTGTTGTATTGCTGTGTTGTTGCTGCCTGGGTCAAACAGGAAATAGAAAAATAAATTTAAAAAAATTGTTTGTTTTCCAGAGATAAACTTCCATATTTGACTCAGGCTTTTGTGTGTGATGGTTGTTCTGTTGTGCTGTTCTGGGTTGTGTTGTGTTGTGCTGTGCTGTGGTTGGTTTTCCAATGTTGTATTTCCTTCTGAACTACCACCCTCTGCATGCTCACAGTATAAAGTACATGGATTTGTAGGTTTCGCATATCGTGTGGTATAGAGATAAAGAGACCTTTTACATAGAGACCTTTTGAATGATTTGCACAACTACATGGTTTCAATTTTTGATCTGTTTTACATTATTATAGACATTGATGATTATATGGTAAAGTGCATATTTTCAAACCAAATAACCTCATTTTAATTTGGTTTGAATATACTGAACTGTTTGTTGGAAAATTGCTTTTTTATATTGTTATGGCAATATGGTATTTGACATACATTCATGCCAATGAAGTTAATGAATTGAGAATTGAGACAGACAGACAGAGAGAAACACACTCATCATTTTTGCCATAATAGCTAGATTGTAGGCTTTATCCACTAAACTAAAGCTTTCTGTTTAGCATTCTAACAGTCATTAGCTAGCCTGTTGGTGGCATTTACACATAGCAAAACGAGACAGAACCATTAACCTGAAAACATAACGTCTACTCTCCATAAGGTAATAATGTTTGCACATTATATTTGCATTGCAAGTACATTATAATCACATTAGAAAATGCTGCCTAAGTGTTTTCAGACTGTTAAGTGGAAAATAATCAGGGCCCATTTTTCTCCCTAGATAATTTTATTAGTGAAATAAATCAAGAAAAATCTCAGACACAAAAAGGGGTTTTGATACATACATTTTACATTTTGTTTTTATATTGTATTATACATGTTCGTTCTGGCTGTGGAGAACAGCCATGTGCATTTATATTATTGAATGTCCCTAGCTTTATTTTGTTTTTCAATGTGGGAATGAATAAATAATGCATGAGTGCTTTGTTTAGTGTTTGTTTTTGTGGATATGTGTAGAGTTAGACCGATATATTAATTTGCCGATATATCAGGCTGATATTTGCCTTTTATCGTCAGTGCCATCCACCTCTGATACGATGCAGTTCGATTGATTACATATTTATTGTAGACTTGATCATCATTAGTATACTGGTTGTCTATGGGAAGCCTCGACCTGAATTCATTCTAATAAGACATTTTGATCGGATTCCACACAAGTCCATCCATCCATTTTCTAGATGCTTATCCAGGTTAGGGTCATGGTGCCAATAGTGGCAAGCAGAGCAGCCCAGACGGGCTCCTCCTGAGGGAGCCCCAAGCACTCTCAAGCAAGCTGGGAGATGTAGTCCCTCTAGCATGTCCTAGGTCTACCCAGGTGTTTCCTCCCAGTTGGTCATGCCCAGAACCCCTCAGGGGACATACCCAGGGGACATACTTACCAGGTGGAGGAGCAGCAGCTCAAGGCAGAGGTGCTGCTAGTTTAATGAGCTTTAATCAGTCATCTCGGTAGCTTATATCCTTCATATTCTTTCTGTCACTACCTTGAGCTCATGACCATAGGTCAGGATTGGGATGGGAGATTGACTGGTAAATTGAGAGCTTTGCTTTGTGGCTCAGCTCTCTCTTCACCACCACGGTCTGATACAATGCCTGCCTTACTGCAGCCGGGACACCTAACCAGCAGTCAAGCTCATGATCCTTCTTACTCTCACTTGTGAATAAGACCCTGAAATACCTGAACTCCTCCACTTGGGGTAGCTGCTCACCCCTCACCTGAATGGAACAGGCCACCTTTTTCTGGGAGACAACCATGGCCTCAGACTTGGAGGTGCTGATCCTGTCCCAACCATGTCACACTCAACTGCAAACTGCTCCAGTGCAGTGGAGATCCCAGTCCGATGAAGCCACAAGGATGACATCATCTGCAAACAGCAGAGATGCCACCCTAAAGCCACTGAACCAGACACTCTCCATACCTCAGCTGCACCTTAATTTCCTGTATGAATATCACAAAAATGGGTCTGAGCGCACCCTTGCCAGAGTCCGATGCCCACCTTGAAAGAACTTGACTTAGGGCGCACTCACACTAGGCCCGGTTGGCTTGAACCGTGTCGGGGCACGATTGTCCCCCCTCCCCACTCCCCCGCTGGCCTGCGCTCACACTGCGCTTAAAAGAAAAGCGCTTTTGCACAGCACAGTGGAGTATATAATTTTACTTTGTTGCTTATTTGGAGTTGCTTTGGGTGCAGTGACACACGGCCCTCTCACATGCCGTATAGATTTAGTGATTATGCAACGCAGCGATTTTCAGTTAAACGTGCTGCACGTATAAGAAGATTTTTGGAAGCAGCTGACGTTGAGGGAGGAATTTGCGGCTTTACTCCCGACTACAATTCACGTTCATCAATAAATCATCGATTTTATGGGACAGTCGCATCATTGACATGTTCGGGTTCCGTGCTCCGGCACGATTAGCGATCACACTAGATGCGTACCGTGCCGACTCCTGAACGGAGTGATCACACTAGTCAAACAAACCGGACTTTGGAGGTCAACCGTGCTCGGGCACAGTACGGATGGCGTAGTGTGAGTGCGCCCTTAGTGCCTGACAAAAGTGAGAGTGAAATACAACTATTTATTACGTTTGATAAACGGCAACGGTGTTTATAAACTGCAGCTCGGAAAAGATAACCTGCTTTAACCTGCTAACCATGCGTTCAAATGTGCGTGCACAAAATGAAACTCGCGCTTTCCACCAGCAACCTCTGTGGGGACCAGTCCAGACAATATATGGGGTGTGATGGCACTCCTCATAGGTGCACATAATTTTAAAACAAGGCAATGATTATCTAGTCTCTCAGACAAGGTCTAGTTACAACTCTGGACTAATGCAAGATGGAAAGCAATGGATTGACATTGACTATTAATTAAATATTGAATTTAAAATGTTGATTAGCTGGGCATACTAAGCAATATGGATGCACATCTCCCATTTCTGCCAAGCCATAGTATAAATAGTATTTTATATTTGAAAATGCATAAAAGGAAATCTGGGGGAGCCATTAAACATTACTATTATGAAAAATCAAAAAATAGTTCTGGCTGAGTCATTTTCTAGTAGGTCTAGAAGGTACAGTGCTCTCCATAATTAATGAGAACTGACCACTGAACCAAGTTAGGTAGACACACGCCTCGGCCCCCGTAGTAATTTGACCACTGACAGCAGGAGGAGATGATAGAGCACGCTTAAGAAACAGTTTAGGGAAGAGGAATCAATCTAAATATAAAATTATTGGTCACATGTCTAAATAACATTGGCATAGGGTCCCTACTATTAATTACATATAAATAAATCGGATTTTACCAATGCAAAGATGTTAGAAACGATGCATCGCGAGTTCATCCCAAATTTTATCCCGTGCCACTAATCGTGGCAATTGCATAGTGAACTTTTATGTGAATCTTACCATCCCTAACATTTATGTGTAGTGTCACATGGACTGTAGAGGGGCAGGGGTGAAAAATCTGAAAAAAACCTTGCACTTTGCCAAAAATGTTAGGAGGGGTCCAGGAGCTTTGGCCTTCGCTGCCCTGGGCTATTCTTTCAAATGATTGGATGTCCCTTTGGAAATGTTTACTCTGACTGAAAGGGCCACTTGGCCTGCCACAGAATAAAGGGGGAGGGGAGATTGTGAGCATGCAATTGAGACTGTCCATCACAGTAATGGCAATAGCATGCTATTTGTGTTGCATGAACTACAAATAGTTAGGTAGATCTCGAAATAGGTAGAATGATCCTGGAGTGCAGTTTGTGGGGTGGTTTTTATGCTGAAGTTCAGAGGGAGATTTTGCTGAGAAAAGTGTTGGTCATTTATCATTTACCACACACAGATGCAGGCATGCAAATGAACATGCGCACATACACACGCACACACACACACACAACTGACAACTTCAATCATTAAAGCCTTTTTGAGTCCATAAGGTCATAGGCAACAAAACACATAGACAGGGCCCAAGAAAACTTTGAACTGAATATATAGATAGAATTGTTTGCCTAGGCCAGAGACAATAAGAATCAAAAGATCTAACACCAGGGTTCACTATGCTTCAACATGGCACTTTTCAAAACACAACATGATCACAATATGACTTATCATCATACTGAGCTACTTCAAGTCACTGAAAGCACAGTAGGCTGATTACAAGTTACATTACAATTGTCCGGGTGTGTATCTTATTTTTTTAATTAAAATGTGAATTCAGAGGCAGCCACAAGGTAGACAGAAAAAAAAGAGGTAGAGTAGACTGTAAAGATCTGCAGGCATGTGTTTTATGAGGTTACAGAAGGTTAAAATGTGTGTGGATTGAATTTTTTTCAAGCCTGGTTTAAGTTTTCACAGCTTAGCTTTTGCCGATGATCTGTAGACTGTGAAGCACTCAGAACTTTTATTTATTTATTTATTTATTTATTTATTTATGTTGAGAGAGTATAATAGTGCACTATTAAGACCGTAGCCAAGATCTTTTATTTGCACCACACAAAAGGAGTTGGTTATTAGATGCTTTGGAGCACTTCTATAAGAGCTGGGCTCTGTGTGTTTGTTGGTTAGATGATTGGTTGGTTGTTCGGTTCGTTCATGCATAAATGCTCAGTGCTCAGGGGAATCATGGTATGCTCTCTTTAGGCCTCCAGAGCCCTGAATAAGCCTGAGCAGCTCCAAGTTGGTGCATGGTGCATTCACATACCAGGAAGTAGCTTGGTGATTTTCTAACTGGAGTGGCTAAGTCAATGCATGAATTAAACATTTTGTATAGTGATTACTCAAAATTACAACAACACTGTGCTACCACAGCACTTTGGTGCTAACTGGTACAGTTTTTAAAGTCAATGTAGTTTTTCAATCATGCAGACCCCACCCACTCCACTCCTCCACCTGAGCACCTAAAAAGTGTTAGCGCACTTGTTTCCTACTTGAAATCAGTGTAAGAAACAGATGTTGTTGTTTTTTTAAATTGCACTGATGCTGTTAGAAAGTAGTGTTAGTTTTAATTCACCCCAAGGTATGTCTTCAAGCTGATACTAATTTTGAAATAAACCCAGCATATGGACCTTCAAAATGTTTCAACTCACCCATGTTGATGTTTTCTTAGGCATATAAAGTCTCCTTTTTTCTTTCAGACAACCAGAATTTCAACAGTTTCTTTTTTATCTTCTGCTGTGGTCATGTAAGGATGATGACAGCTTGATAGGAGGTTTGGACATCACTGATTGATGTTCCCATGTGTCAGTTACTTATTAATTATTGTGTCTATCGAAAACTAATCATGGATCTACACTTGCAAGGCTCCCAGACATGTGCTGCCGAAGAGCTCTCTTACATAATGAAAAAACAACGAACGTTAAAGTCTGTCATAACTGACGTTATGGCACTGCTTTATCAATTCCACTCAGCCTTTCATTATTTCGTGAATTACCCCTTTTAAGGGAATAGGAAACGTATTGAGCATGATTAACATGTGTTGATGTGCCTTCCCTTTGTAACATTTGGCAGCTAGCCTTTTTCTGTGGAGATGCAGACATTCAGCTCATGTTGAACAAGACACAAGAAAAGAGTGGGGGCAGTGAGACATGCATTCGCCTGGTAGCTAGGCAACCCTGGAGAGCTACTCTGGAGGACCTTGAGTTGTCGCTCATAATATCGCAGGCAAGTATAAGTGTTTGGAAGCTCACTGACAAAAAATTGTCAGATGAAGTTGATGTGATGAATCAAAATTTTGGGTGGTGGTGGAAGTTAGGATAGGATTGTGATAGGAGTATTTTACTCGTAACAGATTCAAACTATCCTTACATGTTCAATGGTCAGCTTACAGTTTAATTCTTGTTTGCTTCCTAGCACGTATATAGTCCTCTTTGGATGTTTCTTTCTTTTCTTCAGCTTCAACTCTTAATGTCCAATTGTGGAGAATCTTTGTTGCAAAAATGGGGACATACTCTCTACATTTTTCTTTGAACCTATTCAAAGACATGTCAGAAATATACCTCAAAACCTATGTGGTCTAGTTTTGTTGAATGACTGTGTTGCTTTTTTCCCCCAACTACCTCTTATATCTCACCTTTGTTTCATTATTCATGGCTGTTTGGGTGAACAACATGGACATCCAAAACCCTCTGTTCCTGCTCATACACAAATGTCTGACTTCCTGGGACTCTATGTCAACAAGATAAAAGCAAAGCAAAGTGATTCACCTGTGGCAAGAGGAGCCCCTTGCTTTTAGGGGTCGCTCGCCCACACATGATGTGGGTTCAAAGCCTCCTCACCCAAGTGAGCAAGACAGAAGGTTAGAGAGAGAGACAGCAGAGAGATATGTAGGAAATGGAGACAGAGAAGAGATGCATGAAGGGGTGACAGAGGAAATGGAGAGACAAAGAGGAGGTGACAGGAAATGGAGAGAGAGTGGGGTGGGGAAAGTGCACTGGATAGAGGCAGGGATAGAGATGGGGGGCTAGTCAGGAGCTAGTCAGGAGCTGCTCAGCCGGCTATGAGAGCAACAGCGGCGTGGGCACTCGAGTAGAATATTTTTCCAACATCATGATAGGAGAGCCTCTGAGTGCCTCTGTTATTAGGTGTGTTTGTGTTGCCTTCCCTTCCCAAATTCAAAAGGAAACAAGTGGCTAACAGTACGCTAGCTAAGTTGTCATGGACAGTCAGAAAAACAAAAATGTTACTGAGGATGTGTCCATCTAGCACATGTGTCATGTGTCATTATACAGTTTGGCATGTGAATGTCATCTGAAATATAACGCTTGTCTAGTCTGACTCAAAGCCCTCTGATGGCTTTAGTTATTGCTCTCCTGTAAGTCCTGCAAATTACAGCACTGAATCAGTTTGTTACATGGGTCTCATGGACACACAAATGATCATGTAAACTTGCAAAAAAAAAAACAACACCACCAAAATAAATAAAATCAGTAGTGGATTCTGCAATAAGAAGCAATGAGCAGATAATCAAATCGAGTTCACTGTAAAATATTCACAGTGTGTGACTTGATGAACAACCTCAGTTCGGTTGTTTGTATCAAAGCTTTACAAAGCTTCTGGGACCCTCAGCCCAGACCCTCTGCATATGGTATAACAAACATTTTCACTAATTACAGTATTTCTCAACAATCCAGATTAGTAACAATGATGCAATACACTTGCAAGAGAGCTTATTTAAAAACAGCCCAACAGCAATCATCTCCATGAATCATCTTCTAACTGATTTCATATCTTGAAATATGTCAGTAAAGTCTATAGAAATTATAGACTGCAAGTTAGGTACAGCTCTGGCAAAACTTCCCGGTATAAATAAACTCATGTAGTATAAATATTAACACGTGACATTAATGCACTTTGGGAGTGACACCTGTATTAATGAAGCATATCGCTGATCGAAACTTGGGGGAATGATGCATCTCACCACTTTGTTGTGGCCCACGGTGGGGAGGGGGAACTACATCATTTGTTTGTTCATCCATGTGTCAGACACAGACACTACTGATCAAATTTTGACGAAACTTGGGATAATGATGTTTCTGCCCACTGCTCCCCGGCATTTTCAAAATTACATTTGCCCAAGGAGGCATTACAATTTCAGGTGAAAACAAAATGACATATTTGTTACTGATTGGCCGTGAGGAGGATTGCATGATTTGTGGGATGTCATGTTTACTGTTACCTTGTCACTACACACAGCAACCAGTAATGGAATTATCCAAGACCACATCGACTCACCAACATTCAGTCCTGGGGTTGATGTGGCCCCAAATGTTTGGTTTCTAATTTGTTTTTCGAGTGGTTGTTAAACAGTAAACCAACATGATTCATGATGACTAGCTGTAATAGCTATGGTAGTAAGCTATGGTAGCTAGTTAGCAAGTCTCAGTTGGTTCAGCATTCAAAAAAATATGAACACAAGAAACTGCCGAAGGTGAATTTGCAAGTTAACGTATTTGCAAGTAGACTTATTTGCAAGTAAGTCTTTTGCACCACAGCACCCTCTGGCCCCGACTGCAGAAAAAAACACAATCATTCAGCAAGAATTAGTCAATTCAGTAGCGTGCAATTCTACCAAATACACATCATAACCCTCACACAGTCATAATTCACTGTTTTCCTGCTCTGACAGAGCACAGGGTACAGCTGAAAAGCATGTGTCCATTTCCCTGGATGTTTTATTCATCAGAATTTTTTTCCCTGGCTTTCTCTGAATCTTAGGCAATTTCATGAAGAGTTCATGATCATGCATGACAAGTACGCCTCAGCACCCAGCCTGTCACACAGTTTGGGGGCGCAAACACACAGGCAGAGCTGACATTTTTTAATAATGCATGTGATCCAGGGTGCCATTCCAGTGAAGTGTTGTCATTCACCAGTAAACACCCTCATAGTCACCCAGTCAGGCAGACAGAGTGGGCTCAAGCAGGCACCAGGTTGGGTTTGGAAGAGAGAGAAGTGCCAGTGAAATATTTATGGATAGGACAATTTTCTTTTATTTTGGTCTTGAAGACATCTGCTGTCCTCCTCACAATAATTTTGGACAATCAACTGTTGTTGACTTGAAATATCAGGACATGTTGACCTCATGACCTATTGTTCTATGATTATAGAGGTCCTCAGAGCAACAATATTTCAGATGGGTGGACAGGCGTTGGCAAAAGAACAGCAGATATGAAGTCATTGTTGGGGCAAGAATCTCTATAATGATATTCTTTTTTATTATTTATAGTTTATTAAAGTTTTCATTTTTTAACACAGTACAAACATACAGAGTTCAATGTAGGACAAGATGAGGAAAAGAAAAAGGATACTCCAATGCCAAAGTGAGCCTATGGATCCTTATAATAATATAATATAATATAATATAATATAATATAATATAATATAATATAATATAATACAATATAATATAATAATACTATGCTAATAATACAGACTGTTAAGACTTCTATTGTGCTAAACTCACATACCTACCAGGGTCTGCCCCTGTTGTCTAAGCTAAAGTATACAATATATTTCCCCCATTTTTCAGTGTATTTGTCCACTCTGTCAGTTCTACTGTAAGATAATTGCTCGTAAGAGGGTACCTTTCCGATTTCTGTAAACCAGTCCTGAAAAGACGGACTCCCTGGTGTCTTCCACCCCCTCATTAATACCTGTGTACCCACCATGATGCTAGTCAAGATCCACTCTGACATGCCACAGTGGGCGACCTGTAGAGGGTCTCTGAGTATATACAGCCTACGGCTGAAGTCAAAGTTGTCCTCAGAAATCTCTGTGATACGTTCATGGACCTGCTTCCAAAAGCCTTGGGATCACTGGACAATCCCACAGGGCAATCCCACAGGGCATGATATAAGGTGCTATAATGATATTCTGATATATATATATATATATTAGATTAGTATTACTAATGATATCAGAATCAGTTATTATATACAAAATCAAATGTATTCGTTAATACAATCCCTTTCACAGTAATATGTGTTAACTGCTCATCATTATGACACAATTAGGGGCTGTTATGACAAAACAAAACAATGAATGTGCCTTATTTAACCTTGAATAAAATTTGTTTCATGATGAGTCAGGAACATTAAATAATTTTCTGAACACAATAATAATAATTCATATTTCGGACAGCCAATAACCTTGTCTGAGGATCAATGCATGACATCAGGTTGTGAGACAGTTGCGCTGGCGGTCTGTGACTTTCACAGAGCCTGGGAACATGTGATGATGCTGGCGAGCTGGAAGTGTTGTTGATGATGATGATGATGATGATGATGATGATGATAGTGTCTGTGCCAGTGTGCGTATACTGCTCCACTGTGATGAATATCCCTATCCCAGATGGCTGACTCTCCACGAGACAAAACGAGTGAACCCCCTCAACCAGCGTGAGGCTTCAGCGGCCAGCCTCCGTCTCCCCACCAAGGTCACTGTCAGCGGAAAGGGAGACAGAACAGGGAAAGAGTTTAATATCTCCACTGCTGACAGCTGCAATTTAATTGTTACCTTGTGAAACAGATACTGCACTTTCAAGGGGGAAAGAGACTAAGGTTCTGTCTTGATGCCTCTTTACAGAGTGCTGCAAATCCACAGGCCTTTTTCATGTGAAGACAAAATAAAAGTTGCTCTGCACAGGCTGGAATTACTCTATTCTCACACGCTATTTATCGATGGCTTCTATTCCCAAAGCCTATACATTGATAATTTGCTAATTATGTAGCAAGTTATAAGGAATAGCTTACATCCTCTTGCACCACTATAATGAAATTGGATTGAATGGATTGCTTGTATGCTGGTGGGGCCTGAGCCATTGAGCCCCACTCATTAAACCCAAAGTCTACACTGTGCAGAGTTTTCCCAGTCTGCTGCAGCACAGCGATGCATGAGCCCAGCTCTACTCAGGACCCACCAAAGGAAAACTCTCAGCATCACACCAACAGAGACACATTTCACATATGAAGCAAAAACCTCTGAGGCTATCATAATAAATATATAGCCAACTACTGTGAATGCATAGCCAACAGAATTATGTTGTTAAGATTACCATCATGTCATAGTCCATTTCCCCCCATTGATGACCTATAACTACACCCTAGCCAACTAAATAATATATGGGAGAATGAAATATTTGCTTGTGCATTACTTATAGAACAGACAATTGCAATCCCTGCTTGTGCAAGCTTAATAAGGCTCTCTGATTTTCAATTTCTGCTACCACTACCACTAACTCCTCCCTTCTGCACTCACACTCACCTTGGGCAACCCTAGAACGATGCAGCTCTTTAACATCATGGGCCTGGTTTTCCAAATTAATCTTGACTCTGCTCAATGACTTATAATGGGATCAAGGTTATCTTAACAATACGGTGCCTTTAGGAAACCCACCCATTGTCTGTGGGATTTCTGCCAGTGAGACAAAAATGTAGCCAGCAACAAGATAAGGAAATGCTTGTGTGCGTGAATGCCTGTCCAAGCATGTGCGTCTTTTGCTGTCCCTTTTCGAGGCTTAACGGTGTTTACTGTTTACATTTGCAATGATCATCCCACAGGTATAATTTTCCACTTCATAAGTTACCGCTTGTCCTCAAACAAAGCTGCAACATGTTTTGCTGATGTTGGTAAAAAAACAGTGTGTTTGTTATATCTTTCATCTCATTTACGGCACAAAGCAGGAGAATTTAGTGTTTGCTCAGTATTTATGAAAGAAAGGGAGCTGCGAACTACTATATACTCTCCTGCACTTTCCATGACACCTGGGGAAGGGTTTTCAGGATGGAGAACATTGCTGCATGCAATGCCATGCGAGTGCTTTATGGGCTCAAGGGTATAACAGAGATGCTTGGTTCTTGGGTCACTAACAAATAATAGAAGATCCCACTCAAGTTCCCCCAAATCTGCCCGAGCAACTATTCATTCACTGTCCTGATTCGCTATCTTGGCCTGTCCGTTGAAAAAAGTCTTCTGTCATATTGTAAGGAAAACCTTGTGACGGCCTCTTCATTCATTTTCTTATGTAACCTCATATCATTGCCTGTTTGTGTGCAGCAGCTTCTCTTGGCAAGTTCATTATGGAAGATCCAATCTTGCACAAGGTCCTCCCTGAATGAACCGCCCTCCTCACAAGGAAAATTTATGAAATTGCCTCCCACATGATGAAACAATGAGTATACTAGCACTCGTCATGACATAATTTGTCTTTTTCCCCCTCTTATCCATATAACACTGATTGAACAACACTTTAGTTTAAAGTCAGTTGGGCAGAGGACCATTGCAGAATTTAGCATTTATTGTCATAATACAGCATATCAAATCAGGGTATGAGACATTATAAAGTTCTCTTGAATGTCTGTTGAATGACTAAATGAATGACTCATGTTATATTCTGTTTCTGTAAATGGCCATGAAGTCTAAATGGTATGACATTTGATGGAGTCATTTTCTGTTTGTATATTTTTTTCAGTGAAAAATACTCCTGAGGTGGTTATCTAACGGTCTATGGCCAGTGACAGAAAAGACGATACTTCACAGCAGAAGGACGTGTTTGATTTTTGTGTGTTGTTGAAATAGAACCAGTCCACTTCATTTTCAAATACAACTAACTACAAGAAAGTCTCACATCAGCATCCCTTATTCCTTTCAAAAAAGGTCATGTGAAAATACAGATGTGAATTCAAAGCACGTGTACTTTTTGGGCTGATTTCTCAGGCTGATTTCTATGGCAAAGGATTTTCACAATTTATTTATGTTACAATGCCACTGATTTTGCTTAGCCCCGTGGTCATGAAATGAAGCTTAGCGTAAATTCAATCAAGAAGGCTACTTCCTTCTTTCATAATTCTGTGAATTGGAGCCAAATACGCCCCCAGCTCCACATCGTCCAACCACTCTAGCCCACGCTCCTTTCTCCTCCCCTTCCATCCTCTCCAGAAACCAATCACTAACCATTTCCTTCTATTTGTATCCCCTCAGCTGCTTCCGTGTTTCTGTCATTTCAGCTGCCTAAACCGCACCAGTCTGACACACCACCTCCTCCCCCACCACCACCATCATCACGGCTCTATCAGATATCCAGAAGGGTCAGA
>CABFOQ010000171.1:0-17582 GCA_900660455.1 Gephyroberyx darwinii | reverse complement strand
CCATCTCCGTGACAACCACCACCGCTCTGTTCGCCGAACTCCAGGTAAAATAATGTAGCAAGTGACTGATGTTGACGTTTATCCAAATGTTCGTTACGTTTTGATACTGTGTGTTGTGAACGTTAGTTAAGGTTTTGGTCACGACTAAAAATAGATATAAAATGTATTTAGCAGCACGCGTGCGAATAAGACGTATTAAAAAAAATACAAATTCACTTATGCAGGAGGACCTTATAATTTATTTGATTACCTTATTTAAGATTGTTTTTTTGTTTGTTTTTTGTGCTCATTCTGCTGTCCTTGCTGTACAGTTAAGATATGTGCAATAAAAATATTTGTTTCTTAACTAAAGTGATTCCAGTATGTTTTAGTGCTATTTTAAGAGTTTTAAGCATATTTTGATGATTATCGGGATAATATCGTGAATCGCAATTATTTTGGCCAGGATAATCGTGACATGAAATTTTCATATCGTCCCATGCCTAGCTACAATACCATAGGATTGTACAGAATGTAGACTCGTTCATGTATTTTACGATTCTTGTTTTTATATCTTTTGTAAAGCACTTTGTAAACTCTGCTATATGAGTGCTATATAACGTTTGTTATTGTAATTCTTATCATTATTATTATTGACCCTACCTGTCCCCTGGGTCTTCAGTGAGCTGCTGCTGGTTGTCACAGTGATGGTAGGCGGGATCTTGGTCCCGGGTGAGGTCACGCATATCTGGGAGACAGTGACCAATAGGAATTCATTACAAACACACATTCGACCAATAAGGATTCATTTGTGACAGTGGCACATGGCTTGTGGCTGGCTCAGTAAAGAGTGTTTGCACACAGCCTCGGAGTAGATGACTGCCTTCCAGTTGTCACCTGAGGAGTAAAAGTCCCAGACGTAAGTGTCTCAGGAAGCTGAATTTGAATTAAGGCAGCTGAATTTGAATTGGAAAAAAGGAATTTCAAATTATACCTAAAAGTTAAGTTCAATAATAATCAGCTTCAATTTCATTTTCAAAATGTGCCTTACAAATATTTTTTGAATCATTTTTATTCATGTTTTTATTAATGTATTAATGTTTGTATTCATTAATTAATAAAAATGGTTCAATGAGTGACAAATTCTTTTCACTTGTTTTTAAGTTTAAATGTTTAAATATTGACTAACAAAAAAGTTTGTTTGAAGTCGTAATTTTCCTTTATTTTCCTAAACAGAAGAGAGCACCAGGCCTAGAGACAGGCTGTTCTGAGAGACAGATTATTATTGCTTTTGGCAGGTCCACAATACCTGGCATCCCTAAAAATGATAAATTGTAGAATTGTAGTGCTCAAATGTATCCAATAAAAACAATGTATTTATTTAATTATAATTGCTTTTTTAGGCCTATAGCCGAAAATATTACTGGAAAAGGCAACTGATACTACTACTACTACTCTATTATTATTACTATTACTATTATTATTATTATTATTATTATTATTATTATTATTATTATTATCATTATTATTATTATTATTATTATTATTATTATTATTTATTATTATTGTTATTATTATTATTATTATTATTATTATTATTATTATTATTATTATTATTAATAATAATATAATAATAAAATAAATATCTTTCTGAAATAATCACAAAAACCAGTTCACTAGCAGAACATGATTTATTATTGATAACATCACTCACTTTGCTGTTTCCTTAGACAAATAAATAAATAAAGACAAATACCTATACTGAACTGTAAATATCTGAATAACATACAATAACACACAAAAATAATTGATCCTTCATGTCTCTTTACAGTATGGTTTCAAAATAACAAACCAGCAAGGATATATAAATTTAGGATTTTAACTGCTTTTTGACACAAAGTATCCACTCATTACTGTTTTATTTAAGTTTCATTACAAGTAAACTAATCAGTAATGACTAGTAAACAATCAAATTATTCAGCTATATATTCACCTTAACTTTATTTTTGCACATTACTATGCCCTTAATGTGAGTTTAGTGATATATTTCAGGGTAATGAGCCGTAATGAGTAAATTAGTGGCCTGGAAATTGCTGGATTAACGAAAAGCCATCTCTGACTGGTTTACATACAACCTGGCAGAGCCACACCCACCTGAGTAGTCATACCACGCCTCCAGGAGCCTGTATGACCAATAGAAGGAGTCTTCTTGCTTGATGACGAGTGTTGTAATGGGTCAGTAATGTCTGATCTAGATCTATAGGGGGCACTGCAGGGCTCCATTGCACTAGGCTTCTCACAGTCTGTCTGCGGCTGGAGAAAGAGGAAGTATTCATTACTTCTTATAATTCTTATTCTTTAATGCTATATGCAATTTCCATGTTTCCCGAACAGTCTCATTTAAATCATTGTATGGCTTGTAAAATTGACCTGTACTTTGACATATAGTGACATGAAAGTTTCACTAGTTTTCGTTCACCATTATTTTGATCTTCAAAACATATTACTCACTGTAACTGTCACTGTAACTGTCAGTAGCTAAGACAAATCCCCCAAAGTAGCACAAATTGGTCGCACCATTTGTGTGGGCATGTGAAAAGGTTAGCTAAAGATTACGTGCAGGTTAAACAAGTTTGGTTATGGTTAGGGCTAAGGTTAGACAACAAAAGCAACTTTGACTCAGGTTAGGTTAGGTAAGGTTTTGGTCATGGTTAAATAAGAAAAACCTTTGAACATGAAAACTCCACTCACGGTAGAAAACCTCAGTCCTCATCATCATTTGGGTATTTAACCTGGGTCATGTGAGTCGAGGGCAAATGTACATGTTCATCCGCCACCCTGACCTCCACACCCTTTTTCGAGCACGGAGCATGTTATTTGCATTTTAAGACATTGTGCTTATTTCACAAAGATTTGTGAGACTTGTTAGCCAAGATTTGTTAGCCAAGCTAAGAACCTATGCTTCCATACCCACAATGTATGTGCCACATCCAAGAATTTGGGACTTTATATTCCCTTAAATACAAACACATGGTGTATTGTATGCATGTGTGTTTGAGTGCATGGTACAGCCAGTTGTTGATTTAAAAAAAAAAAAAAAAACAAAGCCAGAGAAAGAACTGGAATGACTCCTCACCTCAGTCTTTCTCTCTGGCTCTTACAGACTTCACTGTAGCAGAGCCGGAACACACAATTTCAGTGTGATTCATTCCATGAGTTGTCTTTGTCAAAACCATTTATGGCTGTGAACTGTATGAACTTGTTTTCTTGGCTGTGAAATCAGTCAAAATTTTGACGCAACATTCATTACAGTCAAATGGATGCTTCCAAAACAATTCCAATTATGGTAAGAAGGGAAGTTCAGATTCAGTAGCTGACAGAAAAGTCAGGGTGCATACATAGACTAGATAAGGGTGCTGCAGCAAATTTATCGCTTGGTGACTACCACCATAGGGTAGGGTAGGGTAGAGTAGGGGAGCCCCCCCCCCCCACATGTGCTTTGTAGATTTGGAAAAGGCCTACGACTATGTTCCCTGAGCTTGTGGAAGGTGCTGTGAGAGTATGGGGTGTGGGCCACTGCTGTGGGTGATTCAGTCCTTATACACTCCAAGTGAGAGCTGTGTTCACATTCTTGGCATTAAGTCAAGGTCATTCAAGGTGGGCATAGGTCCCCTCCCCTGTTTGTGATATTCGCGGACAGGATATCAAGACAGCCAAGGTCTGGAGAGTGTCCGGTTCAGTGACATTAAGGTGGCATCTCTGCTGTTTGCAGATGATGTCGTCCTTCTGGCTTTATCGGATGTGATCTCTAATGTGCACTGGAGTGTTTGCAGCTAACTATGATAAGTTGGAAGGAGGCTCAGCATCTCCAAGTCTCAGGCCTCAGGTTCTCGCCTGGAAAAAGGTAGCCTGTCCCATCCAGGTGAGGAGTGCACAACTGACACAAGTCACAGTAAATGTATTAAGTGTTGATAAATAATGAGGCTGTAAAATGTAGTCTAATAAAATGTAGCCCAAATAACAAAGGTAACTATAAATCATTCATTAAACAAAATAATTCATAAAATTCATAAAAAGACAACGTATAATTGGAAACAATGATAATGATTATCATCTGTGATGTTTTACCACATGGCCTGTTCTTGTGGTGTGAATTTCAGTAAACTAAAATCTGAACGGTCCGCTTATAAAAGTATATTGAATTATCACTTGAATGTACAGTATGCAGTACATATTTATAAGTACGTACTTTGCAGTAGGTTAGTATTCGATTTCAAAGACAGCTCACAGTGAGTCTGGTTGGGACATGAGATGAGATGACTGAATGAAATGAAAATTCTGTCATTATCTACTCACTCCCATGTCATGCCATGTTTGGGGCAAACTATTCCTTTAAGGTAGAATGAGTTTCTATTGGGTATCTCACCTCTAGTGGGGGGTTGTAACACGTATAATGAGTTTCTAGTGGTTATCTCACCTTTACTGGTTTCGCCTTACAGATCATTGATGGCGTGTTGACAAATGAGCTGACTGATGAAATTGTGATGTCATCGGGATCAAATACATCACTGAGCCCACTGCTCACCGAGCTACTGTCATCCCAACTAGAGAGAACAGAGAGAAGAAAAAGATGTGAGGTGAGGAAAACCAGACTATTGATTTTGCTGCAGATTTACTGTATTTTATGTCACAGCGGCTAGTCAAACAGAAAAATATTAATTGTTATTAATAACCACATCCAAGTGTTTTGGCAACACAAGTATACTTATCATGCTAATAAAGCCATTTTGATTCTGACTCCTGGGAGAGGACAGTTTTAATTTGAACATGAAAGTAGTTTACAGATGTAAACTAAGTTAATCACACGTCAACCCATTGACATTAACTTCCAAAAACTGTGTTTTAGTTAGCAGCACTAAACAGATGTGTTGTCTTAGCAACAGTGCCTCTATTCACTGTAAGGAGAAGAAGAAAAAGACAGCTTCCTGGTCAGTCTGATGCTACCATTTTATCAACTGAACATTTTGCATATTGCCCAACCAACTATACCTCACTACGTATATGAGTTAGCCAACCATAGCAACAGATGACGTTTCTGTTTTGTGACATATTTTTCATTAGGTCATTTTGCCTGTTTTTAATGATAGTAATGATGAGTCAGAAAGGCTGAATGTCGCTGGCAACTATTAAGGCCCAAATGCACTAAATTGGAAAATTGAGGTGTGTCATTTGATGCCTAGTTAGTCGCAGATTGATGCTTCAGCAGCACTGCTATCAACAACATTGCTATTTCATAATTTCTTTAGAGACAAAAAAGGCTGTCTGATGGGTCTACAGTCTTCTTCTAGGAGAGTGTTCAAATTTGGTCCATACAGGTACACGTTTTACATTTTTAAGTCCTGTCTTGAAATAAGTAAATGGTCACTGTTACTCAAGAAGCAAAAAGATATTTTGGTCCAAATGCATGGAGGCGGATGGACATGCATGTTTCCATTGAGGACAGCTGGAACATTAACTAACTACTGGTTTCTGACCACACATCCACTTCTACGGCGATGTATGTGGGAAAAAAGATTTGATAAAATGGTTCATCCTTTACAGTAGCAAGTAAATGGGAGGGTTGGGGTGGTTGGGCTATGGATGGGGCTGTGTACCCATCCATCTGACAAATGTATTTCAGACGGACGGGTATGTCAGACACCATTGGTCTGATTTTGGAGGAACTTGAAGAGATGTTGCATCTTTGCGTGACTGTGTCTTCTTGAAAGGCCATAACTGCTACATCAATGGTCACACGCACACACACGCGCACAGACGCGAACACAGACGCACACACAGACGCACAGACGCACAGACGCACACACGCACACACACACACAGGGTCCAGTGCTAATCCATTAGTTCTACATCACCACTCTGTTCTTCAGAACCATTCAGCTCTGTTGCCTAGCGATGAACGGCATGACCAGAGAACGCCAAACTGCTCCAGTCACTACCACAGCAGTCCAAAAATCACAATAGAGGCAACTCTAACTTTGCGCCTACATTGGTCCCACTCAAGCTAATCACGTGTAATCACTGAGCACAAGCTGAATTGGAGTGTAGATTCATTATTTGTCGATGGCCATTTACACTAGTGAAAATATGCAGAGTCCAAGGCTATGCTCACACCACAGGCCTTCATGCTGAATTCTGAATTGTTGCTCCTATCTGATTTTTTTTGGGTGACTGTTCATATCCATATCTGACACCAATATGAACTGACAGTGATGTGGAAAAGACACATGTGAGCAGAGTAACATAAACAAAAGACGTCACACATTTGAGCTTTGACTGAACTGAGGCATCTCACCAAATATCAATCAAATTTGGCTTTCTTTGCATTGTCTTGTTGTCTTCCATGCAAAAGCTGGCTAAGCCAAGCTGCTGTGGGGCCATAATAATAATAATAATAATAATCTTTATTTATATAGCACTTTTCAAAACAAGGTTACAACGTGCTTCACAAGCAGGAAAAATAAAAGTCAACAATGATAAAGATCAAAGATCAATAAGGAAGACAGAATAAGAGAGATATGACAGAAAGAACAAAGAGATATAAAACAGCAAAAGCCAAACGGATAAGACAAAAGGAATAAATAAATCATGACAACTGTCTCAGGTGGATGACCAAAGATTTGCTTATTGTCATGGCAACACTAAGAAATTCCGATTTGAGCGTTCAAATACAAGTTGCATGTAGGTGGCACACCTCAGCATCTGATTTTGTACCAAATCATCATCAGCTCTGAGTCACGTGTGGGGAAAAAATTGCACTGGGACATTTACAGCTACAGTGTGAATATAGCCTAAAAGAGCTCGAGCCAAAGAGAGATACACAGTATTTACAGAAAAGCTGGCTTGGAATCAGGTGAAACATTTTATACATTTAAGAGTTGTCTAATTGCAATTAGTTACATAGTAAGAAAACTGTCCTAATGACAGTGAACTGGCTAGCTTTGTTTAGATTTTACACTTTGATGTCAGACTCTTGATTTCCATACTGACAGTACCTGCTGATGGTGAAGGTCCTTCACAGATATACAAACTGATAGGGACACAATCAGAAAGTCCAACTTCTCCTCCTCTACCCTTCTACACTCCTCCTTTCTTTTGTATTTCTTCCTTTTCTTCTTTGCCTTTCTCTCTCGTTCCCTCTATCCTGCTGTCTGTTGCTTCTTCCTCTTCTGTTGTGTTGTGTGAAGCTCTGAGCTGCCTGCACCAATCCGCTCTTTTGCTTTCACTCACACACTGAGCAACTGACTGAGCTTTATCCTGCAGCCACACACACACATGCACGCACACACACACAAAAGGGGGAGTGGCTCAGCACTCAGATTTCATTTGCCACTTAAACAAACATGAGCCAACTGATATCCACAAGACAAAATACACACGCACATACGCAGGCACGCATGCACACTTACGCACGAACACACATTTGTGTTGCTCTGCTAGGGACCTTCTAATACATCCATTCCCTAAACATTAACCCAAACTGCTTTTTAGAAGCGTAGCCAATTGTCATTTCAGTGAATCAAACATTTTTACCAGTGTTTTGGATGTTAGATATTAGAAGTAGAGGTTGTTAGCATTTAATACTAATGCTAGTGAATGTTGATGGGGCTAGAAAACATTTCTTTGAAAAAACAAAATCCTACTTTAGTCCTTCCATGCAGTTAACTATGCTGTGAAACAGTAAGGTTGTTTAGAAGGTACTACATGGTTAGGGACTTCAAAGCTCAGAATAAGTAAAATGCTTATTCTCCTTCACAAAACATTTAATGTCAATGTTAACCTGCAGCAGTAGCACTTAATCAGAGAATGACAGAACTCAATAATAGCTGGAATAAAGGGCATGGTATTTTAGACATTTACTTAGCTGATGGTCTCACTCGGTATACCTCTAACCTCCATCGACTCCTTTAACCAGAGAGTTCAGCACCTACAGTAGATGCTATTAAAGTTAGCAAAGAAGGCTGGTGACTGCTGCTAACAAGCTGACATTACCTAAACACAAAATCACTCATTTATCAGTGGGGATCAGCTGTTCACAGCCATTGTTGCCCAAGAGCTAAGGACCTCCAACATGGCCACCAGAGGGTACGTTATGTCACCTGTAAGCCCTTTTATTTTATTTTTATTTATTTAACCTTTGTTTAACCAGGAAGTCCCACTGAAATTAAAAATCTCTTTTGCAAGAGACACCTGGCCAAGACAGGCAGCAGCACAAATAGTTACAAAAGGTTTCACACAGACATGACAAATTACAAAACAAAAATCACAAATTACAGATATAATAGTAAAACAAGGCAACTTATCCATAGTATGAAAGGTGATTTAAGCAATGACAGACTAATGAATCTGCCTACAATTATTTCTTTTTCAATTTAAAAGCATCTAGCGACATTAGCTCCTTAGGTTTTGGGTCATTTTGCAACATATGCCAGATAAGCCTCTATACCCAAACCACCCGGAAAAATGTGCAAGGGGGAAGTAAATGACTACCATCCATGCCCTTGAGCAAGGCACTTAAACCCCAACTGCTTCAGGGGAGCTGCAATTTCTAACAGTAGAGGACTATGGCTATGTGAGTGAGTGTGTCTAAGAGCATGCTGTAAAAGAGCATACATGTTGAGCAAACCATTGCTGAGTAAATACATGTTATAAAGTCCACATTCTGCACAGTCCAGTGGTGTAGTCCTAGCTTTGTAGCTGTGGTAGCTAGCTAATATAGTTTCAAAACACCATGGGTTGTAGTGTAAATATTAGCCATAGTCCATGTCAGTCAGGGTTGTGACTTGGAACTAAAAAAGGCCTATCCTTTGGTAGATAAGACGTGTATTTCCAATGAGCTATATCCAAAACAAAACCCAAACAGAGATTTTTCCTCTGACACTGACATGAGCAGTCAAACAGAGAGTAGAGGGGAGCTGTTTGTGAATATGAGAAGATGATTATGTAGGTGTGGAAATCCCCAGCTAAGGTATGAAGATTCATAATTGTGCCTTTTATTTGGTGCCTTTTATTAAGTAGATACTGCACAATAAAAACAGACATGATTTTAAAAAAGTATATTTTCTCAAGCTGTGATATAGGTTGATGGTGTACAGCTATAGAGGAGTGTAGTGAAACATCTCACTATGACTGATCTGAATTTACCTCTTGATGTCCGAGGCACTGTGGTGATGGTGCGCATTCCAGTGGTTGTGAAGGCTATGTTTTGCTTCATTTAGCTCTGTAGCCCTAAAATTCCCACCTCAGTGCTAAACTTAATGATAAAGATAGCGGTAAAGCAAGCAATAAAATGTAAAGTGTTAACAGGCACGCAGCAATAAAATGTAAATAAGCACGTTAGCAGGACAGCCCGCTGAAAAAAATCACTCTCTACAGGAGGCCTTGGTGGAGCTGGACTCTTATGTCCCCAATTGTGTCCCTTTCCTTATGTTCATGAATCACATATGAAAGTTTTTTAATCCCACTGTCTCTAGTGGGAGAAGGGCTGGAGACAGTATCTGTATGGAATGTATTACTTCAGTTCATTTAAACTATCAGTGCCACCCGTTTATTATTCAGATAATAAAGACGGGCCTAGTCTTATTATCTTGTATTTCACAAATTCATGTTTTATTCATTTATTTCATCGATTCAAGTTTCATGCTTTTAGCAGGATGTGTGTGTGTGTAGTATAAAGCATTAACACCATCATTAAAAGGCAACATCAGTTTTGGTTTTGGGCACATTCATCCAGTACATCCTGAATAGCTGCCACTTTTCCTCATGTGATCATTAACAAACCTTTTACCCCCATTAGAGCCACAATGGTGCCAGAGTGTGAATGTCTCAGAGTGGCCACAGCAATAACAATCCCACATTTGTCTCAGCAGGAAGGGCGAGTCAGACTATACCAAGTCTTACTTTCCTTACCACAGGTTGGCAGACATCAATAATTGCACCATGTACCATAACAGATGTATGAACAATGAACATGAGAACATGAGTTTTATCATGTTTTCAAGTATTCAAACCCCTTGACCTTTTCTGTATTTTGTGATGTTATAGCCTGAATTCAGAATTGCTGTCAACCATCTACACAAAATACCCCATAATGACAAAGTGGACACATTTTGGAATTTTTGCCTCCTCTTCTTCTGACAGACTTCCTACCTGTCGTAGTCGCTGAGTCTCTTCAGAGACAGCTGCAGCGCGTCTCTAACTGCTGATGATGTCACTGATGATGTGATGGCATCTAGCTGGGACAGGCCGACCATGTGGTGGGATAACACCCCAACTTGTCTGTCAGTTACGTCGCTAGAGGAGAAAAAAAGAGACATACACACTTTAACACACACTGAAACATTTAATCAAAATAAAACTCAAACTGATGGAGCCTCTCATAATACAATGCAAACACACATAGTACATGTGCGGTGATAGGACATCAGTCATAGACATACTCCCATCATTCCATTGCTGTTGCACCTGGCAATCTGAATTCTGGGTAAACTCATAAATTAAGAGTTTTACTCCAAAATGGAATATCCACCATTTGGAAAAAAAAAGTGAAAGCTGGTCTTGACAAAATGATTGGTGGCACAAAATTGAAGAAATTATGGGACTTAAAGGACAGTATCTGGTTGACAACAATAACACTTTTACAGACTAAATCCATTATATTTTAAAGATATTGAATCATCATATTGAACTTGTATGTTCAATATGATGGAAATGTTTTTTATCCCTGTCAATACACCAGAGGCTTTTTGTGGCTAATAGTGACTCTATTTGTGTATTAATAGCCACTATATACTAATAGCCATAGAATCAACTTTTTGATGTGTTTCTAACAATAATAATATTACATATAGGTGTAGCAGTGATTGAACATGTCTATCAGACTGTAGGAGTTGACATTTGATTATAACGTGACCATCTGGACAATTGGCATGAAATTTGGTGCACATAGAAATAGAAATTCTTCATGTTTCAAAGGGATTCTTTGAACCCACCATGAGTTATAATTCATTATGTGACAGGCCATGCACACATTAAACAATCACAACTAAACTTTACAACAACAAGGATTGTGCCCTAGAACATATGGACCAAATATCACAATAAAATGATGGGCATTTTTCGTGCCTCCTAGTTTGTGAACCAGTTTCCTAGTGATTTCAACATGTGTCAAATTGTATGATGATGAGGCCAACTGTTATTATAGTTAAGTTCCATTGCTACTTTATTTTACTTATTCTTACTTATTTTTACTTATTTTCACTTATTTTCACTTATCTCTTCTTATTTTTACATATTTTTACTTATTTTTACTTATTTTCTTTTTTACTTATTTTTACTTTTTTTTTGACTTGTTGACTTATTTTGTCTTATTTTGACTTGTTTTTTTTTATTTGATTTGATCCATGTGTACCTACCTTGTTGGAATGAGCCTCGTCCAATACATTTCATTGTTCAGTATGACTGTAAGTGATGCTGCACATTTGATAAATAAAGGACTTGAACTTGAACTTGAACTTGAACTTCATTGGTTAATTGTCGCTATTTTCTTTATACAATCAACCCCTAATAATAACAATAAACACAGCAATAGCAGCAGGATGAAATCATAAGTAGGGAGGCGGCTGTATCTGACCCTGACCCTGACCTCTGATCTCCCTGTAGAGGGGGGCAAATGAAGAGAGAATTTTCAATTCGGAGATCAATAAAGTATCACCAAAAACACAACATACACAACACAATATGCACAACTATATTTGTACAGCAGTTAACTTACAACTACAGTCAATGGAGAATAGAGCATCTTTAAACATCAGTATCCCACTTATGCAGGGATCAATCTCAGTAAAAATAAATAAATATATACAAACACTTCCATATTGCCCAGATAAGTTAATGCCTGTGGCTGTGATCCCCAGGCACCATTGTAAGCCAAGTGCATGACTGGTAATTCTGCCACAACTAATGACCAATAGCATTTGTTCATAATCTATTTGTCATTCATGTTATCCACATTGATTTTATCCCTATTGCTAAACCACCTATAAGGTTTATTACAGGACCTTGTTTTATCAGAGCAGTGTGTACATACCTTAAATGTACTGACAATGACATTATATGACAAGATACATTAATTTAAACAAACAGTTTAATAATTAGAAGTCATTGTCATTGACCAATTTCATTTTAAGGTAGACAGGTGTACGATCCAGTGGTATGGAGGATAATTATATATTTATCCTTATAAAGACTACAACGACTACATGTTGACAGTAAATTCCATTCCAAAAGGGCTTGGCCGTACTAACCGAGATAGAAACTCCACATGCTGCAGCCTGCCTGTCAGTCTGGAAAACTAAAGAACAATCAAACCATTTATCAGGTTGACTCAAGATCAAGATCATCACACACTCAAGAGTGTGTGTGATGTGTGCGCTTCATCCTAGCTTGCAGCTGTCAGTCTATCCTCTGCCTCAGTTTGATGTGGAGAAATGGTTTGGAACAACAGTTTAACCTTTGACGAATATACAGCACATATATGAGTGTGCACATATGTCCATGCATACATCATACAGAACATCCAGTATATATGTCAATAATTATGCCGAGGTGTTTGTGTATTGATGAGCCATATGTCGGCGTGCATATAGCTTTCCATCTCTTTCCTTTCAGCCGTATTTCCTCAACCTACCCCTACTCAAGTCAACTGAGGTCGCTGTTATCACATTATCAACAACATCTCACTTGCCATCTGAACTAAAATGACCAATGCATACACTGTGTTTTCCGTAGCATGTCCACTGTCTCCATGTCACCAGTCCAACACAGGGCAAACCTAGATAGACAGACAATCCCACCAATACCTATAAGCAATTTAGAGTATCCAATCCACCTGACATGCATGTTTTTGGCATGTGGGAGCATCTGGAGGACACCCACAGAAATACAGAAAATTTAAACCACACAGAAAGGGCCAGTGGTGGGGCCACCTTACTGCCTGAACTCCAGAATGACAAATGCAAATGCTAAGGAGCAGGCTGGTGAAATACTGCCACTATGTGGCTTAGACAGCTGCCTACAGGTTGGTGAAATGGCTGGGAAAGTAAACTACACTGAACCCTCTGACAGACCTACAACAGCTGTGCATGTGTATGCCTTGTCCTGCTGTCATACTGCATCCTGAACTGTGTGTAATGGGATATTGGACTTTTATTCAATAAAGAAGGCCTCCAGTTCCTTAAGGGATGATGAAGCCACAATAGGGTGGTGTTGGTCCTTTTCACATTTTATTGCTCCTATCTTGAGCAGCTTACAATGAGTGCAACAGGAGAATAAGGTTAATTTCCTAGATGACCAAAATTATTAGCAATCAAATACTAAGGAGAGAAAAGGTCAAGGCCTTAGTGCCCTTACAATATTCATGTGATCATAGAACCACCAGGTGTAAGGTAAGGAGGGAGCAAATGGACATTTTAGAGAAATTCAAATAGAAGGAATGTGATTTAATGGAGAGAAGGTGATGTGAGATACTTCTTAAAAAGATGGGTTTTTAGCCTAGAGTGAAAGATGGGGAGTGACTCTGCTCTTCTGACTGGGGTGGGAAGGTCAAATGTCATCCCTCCATTGGGGAGCCATAAGGTAGAAGAATGGAGACCAAGTAGAGAGATGACCAGTCCAGGACCATGGCCTGGAGTTTTGGTAGTATCAGACAGGCCAATGGTCTGGAGGTATGGCAGTGTAGGACAACACCATGGTCTCCAGGTATAGGGGGTGTAGAACTGGACAATGATCTGCAGGTATAAGGGTGTAGAACTGGACCATAGTCTGGATAAATGTGGGTGTAGGGCTGGACCATGGCCTCGAGGAGTCAGGGTGCAGATACCCTCACAGACCTTGTATGTCAGCACCAGGGTTTTGAATTTGATACAAGTAACTACAGATAGGCAGTGGAGGGCGTGTAGGAAGGGGGTGACATGGGAGAATTTGGGGAGGTTGAAGACAAGGGGCAGACGTTGTCGAGTCTAACCCTGCAGGATCGGATTGTGGCTGCCATGTGTCGCATCACAGATTCTTGGCAGTCTGTGCAGGAATCACTGTGGTCTTGTCAATAGTGATGGAGAGGTCTTTTAGAGGACAGGGTTTCCCAGGGAAAAAGAGCAGCTCAGTCTTGTTGAGATGAGGTTAGAGGTGATGGTCTAGTTCAGAGTTCCTCAAATCCGTGCCTCGGGGTCTAGAATACTGCTGGTTTTCTCTCCTACCAGGAAGTTAATTGCATTCACCTGGCATCCCAGGTCTTAATCAATCCCTGATTAGACAGCTAGAATTACCTGGCAGAATTAGTTGGAGTAAACATCGAACAAGAAGGATGAAGACTAAAGACAAGACTGACTGACTGGACTGAAGAGAGCAGCAGCTAAGTCCAAGGATGAGGACATGAATGAATAAAGAGAGAGAAGCAGCTGTAGCAGTCTCAACAGAATCAAACTTTAATCTCAGATCTTGGGGTAACAGAGGAAGACAAGGCTGAGGAAGACAAGGGTGCCACTGCAGATTCATGAGGCTAAGCTATACTCCTACTAATGAGTAGAATAATAAAGGATTGGTTCTAGGGCTTGAAAGTAAACTGACCCTGTGTTGAGGCTGTCCATCCTCATGGTCTTCCCCAACACACCGTGATCACTGTACCCTTGGCTTTCCATGGAAAAGACCTCCACGTCCCCGGTCATGTCCTGAGGGGTGGAAATTAACACAGAAACAGAGCTTTACAACACAACTGATCAAATTCCAACAAAATGTCTGACTGAAACATACATATGTAAAATGATACTGGTGTGTGAAAAGCTCATCATCCATCCGGTGTTTACATGGCTCCTTACATGATGAACCCTACGGCTCATGGAAAATAAGCTTGTGTTTGCTTACATTTAGCTGCTTTTAGCTTACACTATTATTTATTATTGGCTATAAATAAATTTGTGAATAGCTGAAAAACAGGAAACATAATTTTGTTGCTCGTTGCTAATAATGGAAGCTCTATAAATCTGAAAATGTGTGGACCCACCCTCTCCTGTCCGGTTGGCTGGTGTCTCTTTAGGCACTGTCCAATCTCTAGACTAAAATCTCTGTTGGTCAATCGCGGAACTCTTTTGTAGCCACTCCCAACGGAGGGGGCGTCGCCCGCTTGTAGCCGAGGGGAGCGTGACATAGGGGCTAGTTGGACTGGTGATGTGGGGCAGGGGCATGATCCAGAGATGGAAGGAGTCCTCCCACTGCTGGTAGTACTGAGGAAAGTGGAGGAGATGGGACAGGAAGGGGAGATGAAGGGCTGAAACAAATGTTTTATGAACAATAATGATAAAGAGTTTTTCACTGCATGTCATTTAATCATTTTCTGTAGAGAGACCTACACGGAGAGTAGGAGGGAAAGAGTGACAGCGATATTCTGTGTATTCCAAACCATCCCACCAGGAGAGCTTTCACTTTCATCCTCCTGCTTCTTTCATGCAGTCTTTTTACCCCCTCTCCTCCCACACACACACACACACACACACACACACACACACTGTCGTCAGAAGTCAGTCAGTCCCTTTAGACTCTAGAGCCAAGTGTCAATCAACACCCCACTTCCTGACAATGTTGACTGATGTTTAGAGTGTAGTATGAGTAGTAATTCTCTTGTCTTAACACTGAACTCCCAACTAGATACAGTGGGGTCCACTACCAAGAACACATATTACATAAAGATTACATAAAGTTTCTCTAATATAATATAAAATCTTGCTCTCAGCTTGCACACTGTCTGGCATCAATTCTACAGCAGCATCCCAGAGTGTATGTTTCACCTTTTCCCTTTACAAATGTTCTCAAAGATGTTCAGCAGGGTTGAAGTCTGGTGACTGTGGAGGGAAAGCTCTTCCTTGGACTTCAAATAGATCTGGTATAGCTTCAAAGTATGTTTAGGGTCATTGTCCTGCTGGGAAATGAATTCTCTTCCACACAACTTTAAGCCAGAAGGGATGGCATGACTTCTACAGAAATGTTGGTCTTGTTTGGCCCATGCTAAACGTTTAGACTTGTTTTGTCTTCGAAGAAGTGGTTTGGAAACTGCTACTCTCCCATTAAGGCCGCAATTTACCTCATCCTTACATATGTCAGCAGCTACGCACTCGCATTGCTATGAAGTGGATGCTGATGCTTCACCTTAGTCTGTTGCGGACGGTCACTCTCTCCGCAGATCTTCGATTAAAATCCTTTGTATGCTTAAACGCTTCAAGACCCCGAAATGTGTAAAAATGGGGCCCAGGTTTAAAAATACCAGAATTACCCTTGAACTTCAGTAACTTAACCAACAATCCATCACTTGGTACTTCATTATCCACAATAACAAGTTTAATAGCTAGCCGAATACCTGAGAAGGACGTTGTTGCTCTCCATGTTCTCACGTCGATGTGCATGCCTTCAGTCAGGGAAGTAAACACAGCGCTTACCAATGACGCATTTGTCCCAGTGACCAATAAAATCGCCCTCTTCCCTTCAACCCGCCTCCACGTCAAAATCATGACAAAACCCCAAGCCCAAGAAAAACAGAATCGTAATCGTAAAAAATGAAATCGTACTTGTAAAAAATGAAATCGTAAACAATTGCAATTTTATTATTTACATTTATGAACATAACTTTTTCGTTTACAATACAGAAAAATGCGTTTGATTTTATTTAATTTTTGATCACGAGAAACATTTCCACATCTATTCCACATGATTTTTTTTTTACGCCTACGATTCTTTTTCCTACGCTGACAATACTTTTGGCGTCAATTTGAACGCATAGATCTTGCCCGAGTTTCCGACTTGAATGACTGTTCTATTCATTCCATTCCATTATTTTGCGAACAGTGAAGCTACAATGACAACATGTCTAACGTTAAAGCAAGATCCTTGTTCTGTTGTATGATACAGGCAGCAACCAGGCAGCGACCTACAGTTGGCTCATTTTTCTATGTGTGTGATAATCGCTTAGGAGGGCCAGTTCACAGCAGGATTATCATCTAAATTGAATCTTAAAGATGGAGCAATTCATACTGTACGTGACCCACCTGCAAACTTGGAATCTGTAAGTGTCACCATGTTTTGATTTTATTTGCAAGTTAGTCTAGTTAGTATATTCGACTGCTCGTTAGCTAACGCGCTAGCGGGGCTAGCTACGGGCTTGTTGCGTGTGGAAGAAGTAAGAAAACTAAAGCTGGAGTCAGGACACATCTTTTAAAGTTTGTTGGAGTCAGTCCGGGCTCATCTTAAAGTTATTTGTTATTTAGTCTGTCGAACGTGTCCGGCTCTGTAAACTTTAGCCACCATTAGTACAATCACGTTTGGTTGATTGCGCTGTGCTGTGCAAACACAACGCATGAAATAATAAACACAGAGCTGCCAACTTTTCAAAAAACCTTGGAGTGAGATTTTTACATTAATAAATTGGATGTGTGGCGTGTGTGCGTGTGTAAACAGGCAAAAGAGTGTGTCACACGGTGAAACCGTGAGAGTTGGCAGCTCTG
>CABFOQ010000170.1:0-26355 GCA_900660455.1 Gephyroberyx darwinii | reverse complement strand
GAGTGCATTTTCATTTTCATTGTGTCCCTAAAAGTGCGTGATGATATGCAAATGCAAATACAATGGCCTGGGGGCGGGGTTTCACTCATTTCATTTGAATATTGTCCACAGTACAGCATAGTAGAGCAGGTTAAGTCTTTGAAAATGCTGTCAAATGCTGTTTTCATTTTAATTTTCCAATTGTTAGAAAAATGGATTTTCATTTTGATTTTGTCCCCAAAAGAGCGTGATGATATGAAAATGTAAATGCAATGGACTGGGGGCGCTGTTTCGCGTATTGCATTTGGATATTGTCCACTGTAGAGCAGGTTAAGTCTTCGAAAATGAAATGTCAAACAGCCTTTCCATTTTCATTTTAATATGGTCCTAGAACGCCCATAGGAGTATGTGAAAATGAAAATGCAAATTGGATTATTGCATTTTCATTTAAATTTTGACTCAAATAACACATACATATGTGGAAAATGATAATGCTATTGTGGAATTGCATTTTCATGTTCAAGTTTACATTATCATTTGAATTAAGTTCTTCATGGGCTTCCATACCCTTTATTTAGTTATTGAAAAAGATTGGCCTCCCGAACTCTAATCTGGTCTCCATCTACACAGGATTTATTGTGTACACTTTCTACAAAGTCTTGAATTGGCAGCGTTCCCCCCCCTGCAAACTGCACTATACTGCAGGATGCTCATAAACAAGTTTACAGGCAAAAATGCAACACTGAGGCACTCTCCATCCTCACCCCACAACTCTCTATTTGTTGCACAAGGAACTCAACTGGTCAGTGTATGATGTTAGGTAAAGATTTACCCTGCCTCACAGAACTACTCAATGAAAATGGGCTTGAAAAAAGCCTAACTATATTCATTGGATGGTGCATAGTCTATTATGTATAGCATGTATTTGAATGTATATTATGTATATGTATTGGGGATTATTTTATATAATTTAAATGTGGCAACATTTGTAGCAAAATTTACTTTTTCAAGTGAGATGAAGCTTATTGTAAACCCACAAAGGTGATACAAAAACCCTGTACCTAAAGTCTTAACAAATGCCTCTGAAACATGGCAAGGCTGTTCTCTCTCTTTTAGCAGCCAATTGTCCTTCTGCTGGTCAATCATTTTGCAGGCAAATTGAACAATATTGTCCATGATTTCTTAAGCATTCCCATGCGGTAGCCACAATGCCCTCAATTTCATTAGTCTAGACATAACTGACCGACTTTTGCGCAGGGTAGTTTTAAAGATAGGATGACAAAGAAAGAATGAATTTCTTTACAGAGCAGATCACCCAGGTGCCACTGTTGCTCAAAGAATGTGACAGAGTTCTTGAATGACCCTGGTCTGTTTTATTTGGACATCATAGACTCAATCAATTTCAATTAAATCGTAATGACATGAAAGTAGAGGACATAAAACCCATCTACTCTTTAATTGTTTTACTTTTGCAATGAATTCCTGTTGATTCTCACTCTATGCAAATTACCATCTCACCTTCGGACTAACATCGTTGACTTGCCATTTTGTTTGATTATGTATTCCTCCATATGGTTCAAGTGCCTTGATAGAAAGTGTCCTTGAGAATGAACAGGATTTAAATCAGATTTCAGACTTCACTTTTCCTTCCGGCCACCTCTGAGCATGAAAATAAGAGAACAGCAGATGCTCCACAGCCCTGCAGATTGATAACAAATCCTATACACTGGCATGATGAATGAATGAATCTTTAGAGAAAGGGTGTGATTAACATTGCAGAATCTTTCTCTTCAGTATTGAAAGTGCTGCTTTTCATTTGCTGTACACTCAACCTGGAAAAAGTGTGTGTGTTCTCTCATGAGTTGAACTGCCTCTATGGCACAGGGCCATATGATGCCTAACTAAGCTAGCTACCATATTTCTGTTAAACTCTCAACCATAGTAAAACATTTCTGTGAGTAACCCACTACTGTGACAATGTGTTTTTCTACCTCCAAATAAACGGATGGTATGTAATGGTGAATTTCTCTGTCTGATTAGGAGGTGTCTGCATCTCCCAGTCTGTCAAGATTCCCCGGGAGCCCAAACAGGGAGAGTTTGACAAGGTCATCCGGCGACTCAGAGAAAACCCAAATGCAAGAGTTGTCATACTTTTTGCCAATGAAGACGACATCAGGTAATGCACATGTAATAGATTGATAACACCACTTTGAAGACGAGAAATGCATGATTGCATTGGACAGCATAGAACCACATGGGAACACAGAGCAATTTCAAACCAAGTCAGCCAGAGCACTGTAATGAATTACAAAACAAAATCAAAGTAAAGCTTGTAGTGAAGCTGGCCTTATCTGTGGTAACATCTGTTTCGTCTCTGTTTCGCCTCCTTTGTAGGCGGCTACTGCATGCAGCTAAGAAGGCCAACCAGACAGGTCATTTCATCTGGGTGGGCTCTGACAGCTGGGGCTCAAAGATCTCCCCAGTGCTACACCAGGAGGAAATGGCAGAGGGAGCAGTCACCATACTGCCCAAGCGCCAATCTATCAGAGGTACACAGAAGGGCATTATGCATTCATCATATCTTCAGGGGCTGGTTTTCTGTCTAGGTCTGATAAAAACCATTGTAAATTTCAATGGTTTAATCCATTGGGGTCTGTTCATGTAAGGCAAGGCTACAGCTGTTTTCTCAAAAATAAAACATGCTTTGTCATGCTTTGCCACTCTCATTTGATCAGCTAATGTCAAAAAAAAGAACAAGACCATTTTCAAACAATGTGACAGCAAGTACAGATGCTGCACAGTCCCACCGTGCCAAGCTAGGTTAGCAGCATCAACTGGAATCAGCCTGGAATGATTAAGATAACCACATCATTCACTCAGTGCATTGCCAAGAAGAATAGATCCACTCTATGATATTGCTATGTAGGTTAGCTGTTTTTCAATATAATAACTATGAAGCACTGCTGCTTTGCTAACTCAGTCTAGTTGTAACTAAAATATTTGCCAGCAACAAAATATTTGTTGTCACACATAGATAAGGCACCACAGTTGGACACTTTAGCATTACTGTAACAAAAGGCGAGTGAGCATCAGTCAATACGAGGTGAGAGAGCACCGTTTGGTGTTACCTCGGAGTGAACTATGGAGGGACAACTTAACTGTCAGTGAGGAGGTACTGTAACCCATAAGATTTCAGTCATTGATCGGATTGGTGATCGGTCAATAACACTGATAAACTGGTTAGTTAAAGATTGACTAGGCTCATCTGCAACAGCACTAATGACTGGAATCTGGAGAAGGCAAAGCATGCACATAAATGGGGGAGTGTACAGTAAGGGAGACAGCCAATTACATGATCATCTTGTCTTGTTGAATACAAGGAAGGCTTGTGGGAGTTTAACAAAAATTCCAGTAAGAATGTGTGAAAATTCTTAATTATGTTAAATGTTCGTAATAGTTGAACATTCACTTAGTTTTATCCTAATTAGAGACTACTTAATAAACCAAAGAAAACCAAAAAAAAGTTCTGTGAATCAATTTGATGCACTGGTACAGCTGTCTGATGACTGACTGACTGACCTAAATTTTGCTCCTGATGTCAATGTCTTATGCTGTGGGAAACAGCAAATTTGAATATATACAATAACACATCAGAACTCTTCCTCACATACTGTACCAATACCGCTGTTTACCAATACTGCGTCAATGACAATGAACCCATTGATCTGTCCAGGGTTTGATCGTTACTTCATCAGCCGCACACTGGAAAACAACAGGCGGAATATCTGGTTTGCTGAGTTCTGGGAGAACAACTTCAACTGCAAACTCAGCCGTCATGCTTTGAAGAAAGGGTCTGGTCTCAAAAAGTGCACAAGTAAGATATTCTCCTCCTGGGAAAAGCTGTTTAAGGTTCTTTTCTTTTACTTTTTACTAAGTTGAAAATGCTCTTTTGATGTCTTGAAGGAGGTGACATATTTGGCTCATGGTGAAAGAGTTTTAACAACATTGCCCACCCATTAAAACTGGAACAGCTATATATTCAATATTAAAATCACAGTTCATCTCACAGCTCATTGCAGTGCTGCACTATATTTCTGCTGAGTTGAGAGTGTTTACCCACATGGCTATAACAAGTGAATGGCTTAGCAGGGCTGCATGGTTAAAGGCTTCAGGCTCTGTACCATACGTTATCCAGCTGTGGCTAGCACAATCTGTCATAGGGTGGAAAAACACTTCACATTTTAAGATTAAGATTAAGAAGCCAATTAAGAAGTCCAACACATATTTAGAGAACATGGGGTTACAATTCTTACAGGGCTTTTTTCTTATCTAGATAATGCTTATTTAGTTTTAGTTTATCTATAAAACAAATTGTAGTTTTTACCCAGTGGTCAATATAGAGGCTGTTTCATCTTCATAATGGCTGTGATCACAAACTTGTTTTTGTGTCTTGATAATTTGTTGGGTCTCCCAGCGAAAATCTGTAGGTTTTGACTTCACATATAAATCAATAGTCCTGTCCTAATAATCCCCACGATGCGTGTAACATTTGAGTTTCCCAATGCAAGAAACATGTTCATTACTTAAAATGAACCAATAAGAGAGTGTCATAATTGTACACATTGTGCATAGTTGGTCTCATGCAGACATATTCATTCCCTGAATAAAGTGAGAAATGGCAACATGCCCTCGGTATGACAATTGGATAAAAACTTAATAAAATATATGTTACAAAATCTGAAATGACTTAGACTATTACGCATTTTTGCCAGTTAGAAGCCACTGAAACTGAACTCAAAAATGAGTTTCATATCAAAGGTTGAGTTTCTTGAGTTGCTTTCTACTCAAGAAGCCACAACAAGCCATTCTCCAATTACATTGCTCATTAAATTGAAACTTGGCACAAACGCTTGTTATGAAAATGTCTGCATTACATAGGCCTACCAATTGAATGCTCATGGGATGTTGTCTTTTGCTATTCTTATAAATTTGTCTTTGTTGATGGCAGAGGTGATGTTTGGAAAGCAACGTGCGATGTCCTTGACTGTGTGTCTTTGTTTATCGGTGTCTGGCCAATATATTCTTTGATGTGTGCTCATTGCCATTAAGAACTGCACAAGGCAGCAGGAGACAAAGGCCTGGGATATTCCCACAAAATCCCTGGACAGCCTGTCTGGCTGACACAGCACCTGACGCGAGGATAGAAAGAGAGCATATTACCTGGAGTAACACAAGAACGATTTCAGCTGTGCAATATGGCTCTGCACATCATCGTTCAAAAGATGGAACAGGTCTATGATCAAGGCCCTAATCATTGCAGAAACTCTGGCCACACAGCGTCTGTTAAACTGAGCCCAATTAAAATATTCTTTTGGCACCCTCCACCTCCTTTGGTTTATCCTTTAAAAACTCGAGCACATAAATAGCAGGGCACAACACTTTCACCTTTGACAGGACACACAGCTAGACACATCAGTTGCAGCTTTATAGTAGGGGCCCATATAATGCTTTTAAAATTGAATAAAAATCATTTGTTAATCAGTTATGAATACTTCATTTAAAAGTGTTTAACCCCGATAATAACAAATGACTAACAGATTGTTAAACAAAGCAATAAAAAATCACTGCTTTAATTTCTTAAAATACACAACATATGAATGATTGAATAATGTACACTACATAATTTACCATTACATAGTAAACAATGTAACAAATCATCATTTTGTTGTTACATAACCATTAAAGTATTAAATAATGATTAACTCACCATTTATTAATGATCATTACTGTTAAGTATTACCATTAACTTATTCCGTGCATGTTTTTGTGCACACACAATACCATCATGTGCCCAAGTTAATACTTAATAATCACAAAATAATTTTTTTTCCCACATAAAGTGAGGCAGTAACCCATGTGTAATGAGCTGTTTGTTGTATTTGGTTCATGAAACTCATGATGATTAGATGGGACTATAACGATCACCGATAACATATCAGACAATTCACTGACGTTATGGCACATTAACCTGAAATTCATCACTAACTTCACATTAAGGACATAGTTATCTGCAATAAAGCTAAATAAATAAAGCAAAACAGAAATAATAGGGAATAACTTGATCAAGTGAATACTTTGCACAATAGTCCTAAATTACTCAATAATTCATAAGACCTTACCAGTTTGTTATTCTGAAACCATACTGTAAAGACACTTGAAATATTGATTAGTGCCATAATTCAGTTTCTTTACCCACTTATTCCTTTTCAGGGTCACAAGGGGCTGGACCCTATCCCGGCATATATTGGGTGGAAGGCAGGGAACCCTGTACAGGTCACCAGTCCATCACACAGACAGACACACACCCACTGACACTGATACATGTAGGCCATTTGGAGTGTCATAATATCATCATTTATTTATAGTAGAATTAGCCTTTAATAAAAGTGTAATCTATATGACCGCTGGGACTAACTCACAAGTAACACACTTTAGGGTCCATAATATAGGTAGGATGCTGCAAAATATTGGTAGCCTACAGTCTTATGCTGTTTGTTAGATTGGTAGGTTGTTTGCAGGTTTGTGAAAAGTAGGCCCAGAGGTCATATAAATGATTAGTACATGGAATTTACTGTAAAATGATAAAACTGAAATTAAAACTAAAGCTGGAAAAAACAGGTTTCACCCCGTGAGTTTAGACTGAAAACCACCAATACCACCTAAAACACAATCAACCAATAAGTGTCCGCCATGATCCCTACATGGGAGACATCAAAAATCCAGTCTAGGTTCATAACAAAAGAACAAATAATCCTTTAATGTCAACACTCACTATCCACATGTTAATTTGCTTGGCGTGATTTTGCTCTCACATGTAAAACCCTTGAAGAAAGGCTTGAATTTATGATTCTTAAAATAGTTGACACACCTACAGTATGTAGTAGGTGACACTGAATAACATGGTATAGAATCAACCTATGAGAGAATACAATAGGTGCCTGCACAATACTGCCAGTGGCTGTTCAGTTTCTGCCATCTGCCTTGCTCGTTATAGGTATTTTTATTGAGGTTGTGTAAAAGTCTTGCTTAAGTGTTAGTATAAAACTTAATTATCAGCTCTGCTTGCCGGGGAGAGTACCACAAGGCATCTGTTTCCGGGCAAAGTGTGATACTTAGGTGCCTCTCTGCTGTTGGAAGGCTTTGCCCTGTCTTTGAGGCTGCTGTGAGAGTACCACATGGGGTACGGCTGCAGAATAATCAATGTCCTGAGAGGGCTAGGATGCTCAGCATGATCAAAGGATAGGGAGGGTGTGACTGACTGCGAGAAAAGAGAGAAACTTGTCTTTTATCTGTGAATGAGGGAGATGTAAAACTGATATTGATTAATGTGGAGAGGAGAAGTAAAGGTGGAGCAGGGTTCCATTTTATAGGCTCTTATTTCCCTCTATTAATAAATAATGTGGGAGAACAGCATGCAGCACAGCAATGCAGACAAAGCAACCGTGTCCTTTTTATTAGGTGTGTGATGAAGACGAGCTAGTGTATGGAAGGTTAACCCTAAAATAAGGTTAACCAACAACAGCCGCACAGTATGCCATCTTTTGATGCTTCAGGATGACTTTGTTGTTCAACATTAACTGCATATTTATTGTTCTGGCAGTAAGGGGAGACCATTTATAGATATCCAATGTGACTAATTCTTAAGACACTGACAAAAATTGATACATGACAATCCTCAAGTGATCCTTCCTCCCTCCAAGAGACCTTTCATAATATTATTGATACTGACTATGTTACTGATGTTTTGCCTGAAGTAAAACCACCTTCAGAAAATGTAAGCCACCCCCATAACTACTTACCGTGCTGGTACCTGGTTGTATCACACTGTTTTATATCAAAGAGACTAGGAATCAGCTCATATTTGGTAGTTTTTGACAGACATTCCCAGAGGTCACAGTAATTTGTGAAAAAATAATGTAAGATAGGCAAGGGAATGGAGGGAGAGTTAGCCATGGGTGGAAAGAGTACCAAAACATCCTAACCATCCTAACCACCAGTACTGTTACTTTACTGAATTTGTACTAAAGTAGAAACATAATTACTGGTGTAAATAAAATGTAATAGCAGTTCATTAAAGTAAATTAGAGTAAAAATACATTATTATCTTTGATCTTCCCCATGCGATGGAAAAAAGACAGAGTTCAAACTCGGTTCTTGTAATTGAAAAAAAAACTTTGCATTGGCTGTTTCTGCAGACTATCCCTCTTTTCTTCAGCGGCTCAGTGTTTAATACTCAGGATTTTCATTACTGCAAATCTAAACAAGGCACAGGCATGGATGAGGGTCTGGGGGAGGATTTGGATCTAATAACATTCACTGACTTTCTGTTACTTATTCATCATTTCCCTCACTAACTTCACCTGTACCTTACCCATTTATACTCACTCATTCACTCATCAACCCCCTCTTTCCCGCAATCACACACAGTTTGTTGTGGACAAAGTTAATTGCAAGAGTGTTATAACCCATATATGCAGGTTGAAGACAGAATAATCAAAGTGAAAATATGATACATAATTGCAACAGTTATGTAATGTACTATTGAGATCGTAGTCAGTTACAGCGTAAATTTGTCCACTAGGGATAGACCGATAGTGATTGACGATTGTTTGGAGAATAAAATGGCCGATTGTTAACAGTATTTTCAATGTCAGATGTACATGGCAGTAGCTCAGTCATGCTTTGTGCTAGAAACAAAAGACTTGTATCCCAAGATAGCACAGATTGCTAGCTTTCCAATGTGAGATATTTGTCTAAAGCCTAGCAAAAACCAGATGATGGGAGCGTTTCAAATTAGTCAACAGAGTGCATTTCTAACTACTTTTCTATTATGAAACCTATATTGAAAACTTCCCATGAAAACCAATGACACTGCAGCTGCATGGATGTTTTTTATGATAAACTTGAGCATTTAATGTTACCTCCACATGTTTGCGTAACTTTGATACAGATGCAATTTACAACAGGCCAGTTTCTAATGCAATGCTTATGGCAAGCTTGCAAAACTTCTCTGTAATAGACGTGATGTAAACTGTAGCAAATTATAATATTTCAGTCAAAGCCTACTCAAAGCTACAGTAGGCAACTTTTTGCCTTGAGTTGACAAAGTGTTTTGCTCGTCCTGGCCTCCTCCATCACGTCCACGCATGTTTATCTTTGTCTTGTTGCTCTCCACCATTATTGTTGCTGCTATGACTGCACTGTGGCTGCTAGCCTCACCTTGATAGTTACAATCCAGCTCACCCTGCTGGGCATGCCCATACGATACATGCCCACAATAAATGGTATACACAAGTAAAAAAGTAAATTTCAGGCAAATGGAGGGATTCAGGCACTGGTCACAGACAGGCACCTACTGATAATGTATCATATATACTATCATAACACAAAAATAATACTCAATCACAGCAATGAATGTAACTGTAATTTGATACTACACCATTGGAGTCAGCTTGAAGCGATCAACTGAGTGCAATTGTCATGGAAAACGTGGTTAGATGAAAATAAAAAATTAGCAATTTATCTTTCCAATATTACCAAATATGTTTGGATTTCACCAATTGTGACTTAAAAAACTAATTAAAAATTGGGAGATTTACAATCACATTTTATATGACTTACTTATGGATGAATAGGGCCCATAGTGGCTGCATATAGGAATTAATCGTGTCTGCAGTCCAAGTATTTTGGCTGAAGAAGACTGGATGGCCTGTGGCCAATCACAAGCAGAAAAAAAGGTCAAAAGGGTCTGAGCCAACATACTCTGTCAAACATTGCCTTGTGTGACACCTTAGAGTGGGAGACGCCCTCACTTTACTGCTGCTGTGCTTAAATCTGAATGGATTTCTCTGAAGGCAAAAAGCCAGCCTGGGAATGTGTGGGAGTGAGCCAACATGCCAATGACAAGAGAGAGAGATAGAAAGAGACAGAAAGAAAGGGGAATGTTCTTATGGAGAAATGACAATACAAAGTTGGTGTGGGTGGGCAGCCAAGCCTATAAGAGAAATATCACTCTGACACCCAATCTGGCTTGCAGGATCCCCCATGGTATAAGCACATCAGCCAAACTGTGACAATCTCTGTCCAATCAAGGCCCTGTGGTCTTTAATTACAGAGCCGTAACCTACGCCTTGAATTCATGCATTTCAAAAACTCATGAGATAATCGGGGACATTAAAACGCCCTTGGTCTGCAGTGAAGAGCTGGAGATGTATAGAGAGAAATAGACATCTGCTGATTTGGGGGCTAGGACCCTTTCAAATTGAAGTGGGTATTGAAAATTGCTTGGGCTCTTATCAGGACAACTGTTGCATGATAAATAAAAATCATTTCTGAAATGTTTTGATGCGAGTGCCCATAGTAACTGCATGTCCAACATGGTGAGATAAGCTGATAAACAGCAGGCTAGGTGATCCCATGCTGCTAAAACAATAGTCCTACTTAATAGCCAACAGTTTAATCTTGATTGAGTTATGCCCCATGACCATAGTTTTTAAAAGTTGCTTCTCAAAACATTTGGTAAAGAGACTATGTTGACCACCACGTGAAACAGATCAGGTTAGTATAAAGAAAGATGGACTTCGTGTTGCATTATTGTGTGATGCTATAATGACAGCTGAACAGTTCAACATTTGTGTGCACAAATTGCTGTCTCTCAGTGCTAGAAAGCAAACAAACAAGTGTTTAGTCATAATGTCATCAAGGGGCTCCTTCTGGGGCTGCTGCAGTGAATCGAAAACTTGGAATATTTGTATTAATTTTTATTTGCAAATGAACAAAGTTCTGAGGTGGAAAATGTTGGTTGTAATACCATAAAAACACCCTAGGTACTGTCACAGTGTCCACAAAGAAACTGGCAAAACGAGCAGCTCTATAAAGTGCCACAGGTAAAATCACAGATTAGGGTAACGATACACTAGGCATTGTTTGGCAATGTCAATGGAATGATGCTCCCAATAATAGAGACACAAATGAGAGAGTCTAACATAACAATCTACTCCAATGTGATTAAATACTTATAATACTATATCAGTGTTACTCAACAAGATTTATCACTGCCTAGAGTTGGTGAGCAAAGTTGTTCAAATCTAGACTGAACTTTATAGGTCAATGGAAAAAAATGTAATTGATGCAAGTGGGGCAAGAGTTTGTAGCTAGCTAGCTGAGCATTAGCTCAGCTTTCACTAGCTTAGCCATCTCTCCCAGTTCACAAAGCACCTCCACATTTCTCATCCACAACATTTGTGTGGTCGTGCTGCTGTCTGTCTGTGAAATATATTTCCTAAATATAATTGTGTGCTACTGAAGTAGTCCAAACTGTGGTCAAGTATTACAAGTGTCATTGCACAGTTTTTAAAAATATTTTATTTTGTGTTTTTTGTTTGGTTTTGGAGCTTAAGTTTGCTACCGATGAAACTTCATTGTGGCCTCCGACTACACACAGCGCCACTTAAAGTAGTTTGTCATTCTAAACTCTGTGACATCATTATTTGTTCAACCTGGTTACACTTCATGCACTTTATGCAGCCAGTGTCTGTTAATTTTTACATATACAAGGATGGCAGTGTCTTGAACCGGCCGGCAAGCACACCAGTACAATAGCTCTGCACAACCTCAGGTCATTTTGCAGCCTATTGCCATTATTCCAGGTATTTCTCGCTTCAAACTTACAGTCAGCAGACCCAACCCCCCCTCCCGTACACTTATTAACTTGCAAAGCTTAATTGAATTCCATTTGGCAGGTATATAAATAAATGCAGCTCTCTCATTAGCTTATCCCTAGTAATTACTCTATTGATAATCTCAATTGAACATGCTTTCTTTTTTTAATGCCCCTTCCACATTCAGTAGAGTTACAGTACATGCAGACAGCTTTGAGAACAGAGGCTCCTGAGGACAGGACCACAAGTTAGGATTGGCATGTTGTATCTCCTTCCCAGTCCCTACCCCCTCATAGCAATTAACAGTTACAAAAACCCCGCGGAACAACCTGGGCCAGGATTAATGAACACCTATCATAAGTTAATACATTCAGCCTGTGAGCGGATTAGCCCTGTCTCCTGAATGGATGTCTCCATTTACTGCTTCCCTGATTCCTCACTGTGTTGGCCTCTAAAAACATTCCAACAGAAAGCACTGAAACTCATAAACAGCAGGAGTAACTGTGTCATGCAGGTCAGTATTACATCAAATTGGGAAAAAATTACTTCTTTACAGTTTGCAAATAGAAAAACGGCATAATACAGCTAAAGACCTAATGTTTCCAAAACCACTCAGGGGAAAAACCATGTATTCCTGGAGTGACAAGAAAGAGTTTTTGTTTTTAACTGATTAGATTTCTCAGAGGAGAAAACCTTGCACTCTAGATATTGCAATTGATTTGCTCCTCTGCAGTGATCCAGATATTTACCTTCTAGCTAATTGCAAGAAGCAGGGCTCATTCAGCGTAGGAAGGGTAAGACTCACCGAGGAGAAATGCATTATATTCTATGCCTACGTGACTTGCACCACACCCTCCATTTAAAAAGGTTCAGCTCATTTTAAGCAGCTTGCACAGACTTGTCCTGTCCAACTTGAACTCCTTTACAAAGTGGGGGTAACCTTAGTGGAAAAGTGTTGTCAAGATAAGAATAAGCTTTTGCTAGTACATTCTTGCTGTGCTTGAGGTAAAAATTGAGTGTTAAAGATGCTGTGCTCAAAATAGTTTTTTTTACATTGATATTTCATGCATATCAATTGTCACCATCAAATGTAAAATGTGGCTTCTTTTTCATCATTGTGCTTAAAACAAGAGGAACAGTATGTCATGTTTTTCTCAAAGACAGGAACAAGCTCACAAGCAGATACTTCTCTACGCTCTCTCAAAGAAACTCCTTGAACCTTAAATTGAATACATTTTTCTAGATTTCATTATGTTGCTGATGACATTAGAAATATTTTCCCTAATTGATTATTTCAAATGTACTTTTAAAATCATTTTCAATCTCTTTCTAAATTACCTGACTGCATGGATACCAATGTCTGATTTAACAATGAGCCAAATAATGACAGAGGGGGTGTCATTTCACTGATTTTGATCTTTATATACGTGGTTATATGTGCATGTGATGTGTCTAGTTTAAATCTGTCTTTGTACCTTACAGATCAGGAGCGGATAGGAAAAGACTCATCATATGAACAGGAAGGAAAGGTGCAATTTGTTATTGACGCAGTCTATGCAATGGCCCATGCCCTGCACAATATGCACCAGGAACTCTGTCCAGGGATGGTGGGTCTCTGCTCCAAAATGGATCCCATAAATGGCACTCTTCTACTCAAGCACATCCGCCGCCTGAAGTTTGCAGGTCAGTCAAGTTGGCATGTTCATTTATTCACTTGCCTCAGGATAATATTTTCCATTTAGTATACTGTTAGGCACAATTTAAACACTGGGAAGATATGCAGCGGAGAGGTGTAATGATTTTTGCACTCTAGGGGTACTCTAGAGGTAATTAATGCAAGCTTTTCAAAGCAGTGATTTTCCAACATTTTCCATCCATTTCTCTCACGACATAAACTAGGCTGGAAATTCATTAACCTATAGTATTTTATATGGCTTACCTTACATTGCAGGGATTGGAAAGACTGTGATAGCATAATCAGTAGTTGTGAAAACATTGTATCCATTTAGGGGCCAATTTGAATTTTTCTGTGGCATATCATGAGTTGTAACCCAGTCTGTGAAAAACACCTTGGTTGTTATCTTATATTATACTTTTAACTAATTTACCATTTCTATCATATAGCCTTACATTATCCCCAGTTATCACTGAAGGCTTACACCGCCCGCCCCCGCCCCCTCTATGGGTGGCACATGAATGATTTGCTGCTTACAAGCAAAGGAGCTGCGATCCAAAGTTTCATTATGCAAGCATTGCCTTTCTGTTGCTAATATATTTGGACAGAACATTTTATGACAATTAAAATTCTTTCATTGAGACTCGAGTGTGCTTTGTACAGATAAATTATTCATTTTAACTCCTGCTCTTCAAGCTAATTTGTCATTCTAATATCTACTTGTTGCATTGGCAGAATGTCAATTCAATGTTTAATTCATATCAGAGGATTTTTAAATGTTGTTCCTTCGAAAAGTGACGTTTGCTTGACTCACGGCAAACATTCAAATGCCTGAGGCTGATGGACTTTTTAATGATGTAAGGAGGATACCATTGTATATAAATATGTTTCTCCTATACCCTATGACAGGTCATGTTGAACATACTACAGCACAGCCAGAAATGAGAGAGAACTGTGATGCCACAAAAATGTATTGCTCTGTTTAGAATGAACTGGAAAAAAGGGACTGTGAAAGTGACCAGGAGAATTTTATGGGAAGATGAGCACAGTTTCTGTTTCAGATCCGATGGCGCTATATAATATATAAAGCTTATTTTTGAAGGCTCAAGCAAATATTCAGTGTGACCTAAAATTGAGTTTTATGTCCATTAATATTAAGGTAGCAATGTGTTTTCTGATTTTCAGCTTTGGTAACAAGGTGTTCATAATCACAAATATTTATTGAATTGTTCTAGGATACAGAGATACCATTTACACTATATTTAACGCACAATATAAAACATATTCACTTTTGAACAATATTATATATTTTTTAAATGCTTAGCAGGTATGACTTCATCAACCTCTGTTGGAAACTGAAAGGAACTTTGGATGTTGAATCAGGAAATGAGACAAATAATGACAACATAATGGAATGGAATTCAATGGTATTTATGGAAAAACTGAAAAAATAGGCAATCATGGAACAGACAGGAATATTTGTTAACAAATTGTCAATTTAGTAATGGATATTAAGTTAGTGTCATAAAGGGAATCTTGCTTGCAGAGTTTTAGCAATATTCAAAAGAATACATAATATTACATAATAATGTCATATTAACTGTGGCAATATACACTGACCTTTTCTGCATGTGGGTTTGTTCAGCACATAGGAACTGATCTTGTAAATCGAAGTCTACTGGTTTGAATCCGACAAACATAAAGAACCCAGCTTTTATGGAGGTGCTCTGTATAAGCACCGAATAAAAGGTAAAATCAGAAAAGAAAAACAAAGTTATAGACAGATAGACATTCCTCGTTTCACATAAATTACATCAATTCCACAGTACTACAACTGACAGTGTGCACTTTGTTGTCTCACACTTTTTTGAATGGGATATCTCATAAGTAAAAATATTTTTGGGAACATCACTAATTAAAAAATAATGAGTGCCTTCTGAATAATAGCATTTTACGTGATTCATTGAGTCCAATTTAAAGGTAAATAGCAGTATTATTGAGTGTTTTGCTAATCGCCATCATTTCTCTGCTAATTAAGGCCCACTTAGATTGTTGTTCAAAATGTGCAATGTCCAGAGGTCATTCAAAGTCAGATTCAGTGGTGTTTTCTGTTGTGAAATGAGTTCCTGGATGAATAAAGTTTGAATCACTGTCTACAAAAGTATGTAGTTCCATTTGAATCTGATAGCTATAATCATTTTCCCATATATATATATATTACATTGGAGACACTGCTGAGTCTGGCACCAAATCCACAGTATAGTTTTAAATGCAAATTTCCTGGGGCAACATAACAGCTTTCCTTCCCTTTTGGCACTGACTTTTGATGTCATCAGTAAGAGATCTTAAAGGGAACCTGGTCCAAATAAAAACATCAATGCCTTGCAATGTGAAATGGCGCAAAAAAAATTTGAGGCATCATGGTTAAAATAACTTATAATCTTTAATTAAAACAACTTTCCACACCAAGTATGCATCTTGCTGTAGACACCTTGTTCTGCACTCAAGTTTAATCTCAGAAGGTATGAAGAGGAAAATGTGCAGGAAAGGAATTAAACATCTGTATGCAGGTTGTAATTGTGCCCATAATAAAAATGAAATTTTTGAAGTTAAAATGATTTATTTGCACAAGGCAGTAGAGCTCTCTGAGGAGATGAGGGAAGATGAAATGAGACACTTTATAATTAAGTAGCTACAATGAGAGTTAAGTATGCAGGGACATCAAGGTATTGTATGCCATTCATCAATCTACAAACAATACCCCATAATGACAAAGTGAAAACTGTTTTTAATTCTTTGCAAATTTATTAAAAACAAAAAACTGAAATATCTCAATAACAAAAGTATTCAGACCCTTTAGTCAGTACTTTGAAGTGCCTTTGGTAGTGATTCCAGTCTTGTTATGTATGCCTCTACCAGCTTTGCACTCCTGGATTTGGGCAGTTTGTCCCATTCTTCCTTGCAGATCCTTGTCAGATTGGATGGAGAGCGTCGGTGAACTGCGATCTTCAGGTCTGTCCACAGATTTTCAATGGGGTTCAAGTCAGGGTTTTGGCTGGGCCACTCAGGGACGTTGAGAGGCTTGTCCTGAAGCCACTCCAGCGTTGTCTTGGCTGTGTGCTTTGGGTCATTGTCATGCTGAAAGGTGAATCTTTGACCCAGTCTCAGGTCGTGTGCCTCTCTGTATTTGGCTCTGTTTATCGTTCCCTCAATCCTGACCAGTCCCTGCCACTGACAACCATCCCCATAGTATGATGCTGCCACCACCATGCTTCACTGTAGGGATGGTAGTAGCCAGGTGATGAGCAATACCTGATTTTCGACAGACATAGCGCTTGACAATCAGGCCAAAGAGTTACATTTTTGTCTCATCAAACCAGAGAATCTTTTACCTCATGCTCTCATCCCTTTAAGTGCCATTTGGAAAACTCCAGGTGGGCTGTCATATGCCTTTTACCCAGGAGTGGCTTCCATCTAGCCACTCTACCATAAAGACATGATTGATGGAGTGCTACTGAGATGGTTGTCCTTCTGGCAGGTTCTCCCATCGCTGCACACGAACTCTGAAGCTCTGTCAGAGTGGCCATTGGTCCCTTCTTTCCTGGTTACTGAGACAGCCAACTCTGGGAAGAGTCTTGGTGGTTCCAAACTTATTCCATTTCACAATGATGGAGTCCACGGTGCTCCTGGGAACTTTCAATACTTTAGCATTTTTTTATACTCTTCCCCAGATCTATGTCTCGACACAATTCTATCTCGGAGGTCTACGGACAGTTCCTTGGACTTCATGGCTTAGTTTTTGTTCTGTGAACTGTGGGTGTGTTCTAAATCATGCCCAATCAATTGAATTTGCCACAGATAGACTACAATCAAGTTCTAGACATCTCAAGGATGATCAAAGAAAACAGGGTGCATCTGAGCTCAATTTGGAGTGTCATAGAAAAGGGTCTGAATCCTTATGTGATGTTATATTATGAGATATTATAGGTTTTTATTTTTTAATAAATTAAATAAATTAATAAAATTAAGTTTTGAGTTTTCGCTTTGTCATTATGGGGTATTGTGTGTAGATTGATGGTTAAATTAAGTCTATAACACAAAAAAGTGGAAAAAGTGAAGGGGTCTGAATACTTTCCAAAGCCACTGTATTCCCATATAATTGCATCAGCATGTAGTAGTAAACTAAACTTATCCAGGTGCATATAACAACCCAAACTCTGAGACTGGGCTTGCTGGACTGATTGTTATTTTTCAAAGACAATATTTATCTCTATATCCTGATATCAGTAAGTTACTCACCAATGAACACACAAATCATTAATTTTTCCTCTTGTAAACAAATCACATGTATGTGTAAAAGCGCTCTAGGTAAAACAAATTTCAGTCATAATGAATCATTCTTGAGAACATGACAGCAAGAGTCTATTGTTACAGGTTTTTCTTTGCTGTCAGCAGTTTTATGGGATGCACATTATATTCTCTACAGAATTGCACAGCTTCTAGGGTTCAGTGTGATGTCAGTGTGATGTCCATACCAGAGGTAATGTGTCTTTCTCTGGTTGCATAGATAATGAAGCACATCTGACAAATTTCAAATGTCAAAAGCTCCCTAGACCAAAGCCATGTTGTAATTAGAAGCTCGTAGTGAGTTGGCCATATCTCTGGCAGGCGCACAAAGAATGTATCTATGATATCTCAGTGGACTGTCAGGGTCTCTGCAGAGGACATAGTAAGATAGCTGATTACAGATAACCTTTTATAAAGATAACTAATCTGACAGAGGTGTTTGCTTGGCTGAGCCTCTATTGTATGGCTCAAATCATATTTCCTATACAGACATCTAAATCTGTAGTTTGGCTGCAGATGGCTATTTTTTAATTCTAAATCATCAACTCTTGAGGTGCTCATTTTGGCTCACGCAGCAGCAGCCAGAGCTGCAGCCTACAAAACAGAAGACTCAACCAGCTTCAATCCATCCTAATGCCCTGTATGACACCCTCTGGCACTTCCTCCCTTCTTGCGGCCACCTCTGCATTTGATCTGTCTAAGAGTAGATTCACACTTCAATAGGACACAATTGAATGAAGCTTCCCATCAGTGTTCCATGTCTCCAGCTATCACGTCACAGAAGTATTTTTTCTCTGTGCACAAAGTAGTGGCCTTTCCACTGTCATTCTCACCAAGCACTGCAGCTATGAGTGTGGAACAAAGGCAAGCTCTGAGGGTTTTTCCATCTCTCTACTCCTATCTCTCCTCTCAAGGATGTGCCAAGTATTCCTTATTGTATGACTCAAAGATGCTTCCAGTTAAAATATTTTCAACTTAATGTAAAATGTCTGACTTTCTTCTGACTGCCAGCATCAAGCAAGACAAGAATGAGGGCAGTATTGTAAATGTAAATGTAAAGTCTACCTCATACTCCACTACTGTATCTATTATTGTCACCTGAAGAACTCATCCTAAGGCTGGTGTGCACATGCTGTTGATTTGACGACAAATACAATACAATTTCCTTTGTACTAGTATTTGCAGCATCATAACCCAAACACATTATGTAGTTATTATCACAAATCCCTTATAAGGCTGGTAGGTGTCACTTGTATGCGTATAACATTTTAAGCCTAGCTTGAGATTTATAGATAGCAGAGGCTTATATATTGGGAACGCCAGGACAGTGATAGAGGGGCTGGAAAGAAACACTCACCGGAGCAGTGGATATGTTGCAAATTCTGCACATGGCTTACCTTCATACAGGTCATTAAGTGTTAATGACCGGTGAAGAGGGCAACAAGCTATACCGCCATCCACCAAGGTGTCCTGGTTGTGCATCCATGCAGAACAAGCACATGTTGGATTAATGATAATACACGGCAATTCTTAAGGTGGGTGGCTGGCATAAGACAATACCACAATAATTACTTGTTACATGTAATTACAGGCAATCCATTAACCACAACATTCCAGGAGAGCACACAAAGCCAGGTTACAATGGGTAGTTACACAAGTGTGTACCATATAGGCTACTCTTGTGTGATTGCTCTGTCACATTAGTGCACAACACAATGCTGCAGCGGCAGAGCCCTCTGTGGAACTCATTAGGCCCCTGACTAGTAAGGGGCCTGTTTAGACAAGCAGTTTCCTGCCATATAACGGGCATACTTCCTCATCAGCAACTCAAACTTTGACCGTAATGCCCCAAATGCACCAATCTCCACTGTAAATGAAGAGAAAAAGACATTGCCCCTGCATAGCTCTGGGTCAATAATATCACTATAATCCTTAAATATATGACTTCATTCACCAAACAAGAAGCAAAATTTGTCAAGATAATGTTCTTTTACATTTGTCTTTCTGTTATTCTCACCACTGTAGAGAAGTTGGAAAGCACATCATACCATCTATCTGCTCCTTATTGGTGAAATAGATGTGATGTAAAAGTTTAGGTGAAAGGGGGCTACAGTATATGTTTGACTATCCTGATGGATCTTCCCTGCTAGAAAACACTTTTATTCTGATGACATGAAGATAAAGCAACATAGAGTGGACATATGAGGCTGTGGCATTATGCAAACTACAGCTGATTGGACTGTCTAAGGGCTACATTACCACTCAAAGTGGTAATCCTTTAGATGTTTGTTTTTTAAATTTTTGGTGACATCTTTGATGCTAAGCACTCATTGCTGTGGTGTTTTTGCACTGCACTTCCCAGAGATCACTTGATAATCAAACAGTGTCCAGTACTGTGATGTCTTTGTCCTTGGATTTTCTGTTGATGAAGTTTGCGTTTCTGTAAGAGTCTGTCATGATTGCTATCGCTGCTCATGTTACCTACCCAGTTTGTCTATTCATTCCAAACAAACTGCTGTTGCTGCTGCCGGAAACATAAAATGCATTACTTCCTGTGCACCAGAGGATTTTCCCTGTACCTGTAAGAACAGCAAATGTAAAAGCTTTCATGAACCGTGTATAGCTTGAATCAGTTATATCAGTCAGTGATAGAGAGAAGCAAAATGGACATTTATTTAAATGAAAATGTTGTGGATTATTACTTTAGGAATTAGGGAAGAGTATATTTAATCAAATTTCAGTTTTTGAAATAGCTGCATTTTGAGGACCCTGTTTTGAATTGAAAAACTTACAGTTGATTAATTAAATACACACAGAATGCACACATACGGCAGCAAAATTACAGGAGCTCACAGACAGGGTAAGAGAGCTGTCAATCTCTGGAAATGCCTCAATATGAACAGCAAGCATGACCAAAAGACAGCATAAACTGTTAAATATAATCATATCAGCAATGTTATGCTGGTAGTGTTGCTGCATTAGTCTCTCAAAAGCACCAGTATGGCATACAGGATCCATTTTCCTCTTTCAGTGACAGCGTGGTGTCCATGTGAGCACTTACAATAATACAAATATACAACCCCAGCCGTGACGGGTGGCTTCACAGTTCTTTTAACAGCTAGGGAAATGGAACAAAGCCTGGTACAATTAAAATCTTTGACAATAAATATGACAGCTCACCAATAATGCTGTTGTGTTTAATATGTTTATATAAACATAATGCCTATCTGCTTCATAAAGTCACTATAATCCCTCCGAGATCAGTAACTGCTTTGTGATGTGGGTGGCATTGTCACAGTGGTGCGGCTGAGTAAAACGGTAATGCCTTAATCCAGGAGGGCTGACTCATCGAGATGTGGATTAGGGTGCTGCAGCCTCCTGCGCCTAAACAAAGAGCACGAAATAATACTCATCAGCAGAAATCCAACAGCAGCAATTGGCCCTTGTTATCATCTGGGATGGCCATTGTGGTTTGGACGACTTGATAATAAGACAGCCAAGAAAAATGCAAATGTTAGAGTTGTAAATGTTTGAGCTTCCTTCTGGTCCCCCTGAGTAGTAGACCTTCGTACCGTGATTAAACGTATTGCTGCAATGGAAGTGTGGCTTGTGTAATTTCAATTGAGGTGGCTTACAGAGAAATCTTTGTTATGTGACACATCATTAAAGCATGTCTTAGAACAGCACACGGAAATACACCATTGTACAATAATACAATAGCAGAACCTGGTTATTCTCTGAATCTCCCCACAAATATGGGACACCTTGTGCAGACATGCTTGTATGTTTAGAAAAGTAAGTTTGAGGTCAGAAGGTTGTCGGTTCAAATCCATGGACCACCTGTGAAAATCTGGCTGAGGGAAGTGAAAGAGAAGCAACTAACATTAACGGTTAACATCCAACGAGCCCTGCAAGGCATATACCATTCAACTGCTCCAAGAGTAGCTGCTCGGTGGTCATCAGTACAAGGCTGGTTGCACCGGGTAGCACCTAGGTCTGAAAATGTGCACTGTATGTGTGTATGTTCTCTTGGGAAACATCTCCCATGGTAGCCACGGTAATAAAGAATGTGTTTTAGCCATCTTAACAAATTAAATAATGTTCCAGAAAGTATCATTTTAATTTTTAATATCTAAGGATGGTAACTCCTCCATTTTATTACAACAGCAATGAGTATGGTTTCAGTAATTCATGCTTACTACATAGAAAATAACTAACTGAATGTGCAGTAAATAATGGGATTATTCTCTCATGTAGGCATAGCTGGCAACCCAGTTCTCTTTAATGAAAATGGAGATGCCCCTGGGCGCTATGAGATCTACCAGTACCAGATCCGAAACCGATCAGCTGAATACAAAATCATTGGCCACTGGACAGATCAACTCCATCTTAATGTAAGCATCGCCCTTTCTATTCCATACCCACACATTTCTACACAAAAGGATTGACGATATTCATTTTCATTCATATTCCTTACAAATATTCCATTTGTGTTAGTGTTTATAATGGAAATCCTCTTTGCTAAGCTGTTGTCTCCAGTTCTGCAGCTGTGTTTGCTTAGTAATTCCTCCCAAACCATTACCGCTTAGTGCCATCTTCAAAGGTGTAAATATCCAGAGGGCGCTCTAAATGATTAACAGGGCGGATTGTGATGAAAAGAAAGCCATGAGAGCTTAAGGACATACATGTTTAATACAATCACTCCAGACAGTATCACTGACTTCCCAAAACAATATTGTGGGCAGAGAGTGCAATGAAGTAATGGTATAATAACAATAAATTACATGAAAGAACCAAACAAATTATGTCTTGAAAAGCAGAGAGGACGCCTTGGGCAAGCAAAAGAGAGCAAAATTTAACACATGATGCAGCTTGAGAGGACTTGTCTTCTTTACCTCTTTCAACAATGTGGACTGCTGCAAAAAAAACTGTTTTGTTTGAGGTAAGCTATGAGCACCTACTGTGGTATGTGCCAGGTCCCACTCTAAATCCAGTTTTATTTAATTAGTATCCTTTGAGCTCTTAATTAAATGCACATTTAGAGATGAATTAGCTTTGAGTTAAACAACCACAATTGAAATGAATGAAAACGGTAATAACATAACTTTAAAGAGACCCTGAAATGACAAATTAAGTTTATCTTTAAAAGCATATTTAAAAAGGGGAAAATCCACAAAGGGAAGAATCCTGAAACACAATTCATCTTTTATTCCCATGATCTTGGACAGGTGAAAAACAAGTACCTACCAAAACAAGAAAAAGGAGAAACATTAGTGTGTCACTGCCCTACAGAACGAACAAAGGATTGCCCCTTTTTCCTCTTGACTTGCCCTTGAGATAGTTTGACCTCCCTTTGGAAAAGTTTGCTGAATCTGAAAGGAAAGGAAAGCTTAATTTGCCCTCCAGTTTGACCTCTCTGACCCTCACTCAAATAAATGAATAAAATGAAAGGGTAGCACGGTGGCATATTGATTAGGTAGAAAGTCCTTTAACCCAGTTTAACCCAGTTCCTCATAACAGCAAGCATCCCCGTGCTGAAGTGTCCTTGTGCAGGACGCTGAATCTCTACCAGCTCCAGGGGGGCCGGTCTGTAGCTGACCCTATGCTCTGACCTCACTGTGGAGGGTGGCAAGTGAAAACATGAATTCTTCCTTTGGGGATATCTAGTGCTTAGTACAGTACAACTCTCTTTGTTCCTGTTTGTCTAAGGATCTTTGCCTCTCTCTTTATCCTTGTCTATCTCTGTCTCTGTTCTCTCTCTTTCTATCTCTCTCTCTCCTTCCCTTTCCCTTCCAGGTTCGTTCGATGCAGTGGCCAGGCGGTGTTCGTCAGGTCCCTTCCTCAATCTGCAGCCAGCCCTGTCAGCCTGGCGAGCGCAAGAAGATAGTGAAGGGTATCCCTTGCTGTTGGCACTGCGAGCGCTGTGATGGCTATCAGTACCAGGCAGACACCTACACCTGTAAGATGTGTCGCTTTGATTTGCGGCCCAATGAGAATCACACAGGCTGTGTTCCAATCCCCATTGTTAAGCTGGAATGGAGCTCTCCATGGGCAGTCATCCCCGTCCTTATTGCGGTCGCTGGGATCATGGCCACCCTATGTGTGGTGGTCACTTTCATCCGATACAATGACACTCCAATTGTCAAAGCATCGGGCCGAGAGCTGAGTTATGTGTTGCTAACTGGCATCTTCCTTTGTTATGCCACCACCTTCCTAATGATTTCTGCCCCTGATGTAGGAATCTGCTCCCTCCGAAGGATTTTCTTGGGTCTGGGCATGAGCATCAGTTACGCAGCCCTACTCACCAAAACCAACCGTATTTACCGCATCTTTGAGCAGGGTACCATGTCGGTGAGTGCGCCCAGGTTAATTTCCCCGGCATCTCAGCTAGTCATCACTTTTACCCTAGCCTCAGTGCAGCTGCTTGGGGTGTGCATCTGGTTTGGCGTGGACCCCTCCCAGGCCATCATTGACTATGAAGACCAGAGGACATCTAACCCAGTGTTGGCCCGTGGTGTGCTGAAGTGTGACATCTCAGATCTGTCTCTGATCTGCCTGCTGGGGTACAGTATGCTGCTCATGGTCACCTGTACAGTCTACGCCATTAAAACCAGAGGGGTGCCAGAGACCTTCAACGAGGCCAAGCCCATCGGCTTTACCATGTACACCACCTGCATTATTTGGCTAGCATTCATCCCAATCTTTTTTGGTACCTCACAGTCCACAGAAAAGGTAAGCTGACAACTATTACTGTGCAATGACAATGTTTTTTCTTTTGTCTTTGCATGTTTATTTTCTAGCTGATGGGAACACTAAGAGGATTCCACACATCATCCCAGCCACACATCCTTTTCTTTCATACTATCTCTTTGCTTGCTCGTGGTTATGTTTATGTCTTGGTTTGTTTATCTTCTTTTGGCTTATTCATGAGGATTTTTGGAACCCATTTTCATTACTGCAGGACTATGCAGGTGTAGGTGGACAGCTGGACTGAATACAAGGAAAATATATTGCTCAGTTAAACAATGCTGAACTTTGCACTGCAGTAGATACAGGACACAAATTTTCATTTTCTTACCATACAGTTTTAATCTTCCACCCAATGTCTTGAGTTTATGACGAGTGGAATTACAAATGCTGCTTGTACAACTCTGTGACTTACGACAGTGGCGAGACGATTCCACATGATGTCATGTGGAAAGTTCAAAATTTTAACATAAATACAGCATAGCAACTCTTTATGTAGAGTTTTATACTCTAATAATTCTGCAGGCACTTGGGTAAGGCAGCATGCAAGCCTGTGACTCACATATATGTGACGGCTGTATGCCAGAGTGCATTAGAGACCCGTGAGCTGCTCACACAAACACAAGCTCACACTCGTATTCCCATGTCAAATCAATGTGTCTGGCCTCGTGAACCATGGACCTGGAACACATCCAGTGGGAACACTGGGAGGCTACAGGTCAAGAGGGATCTAAAAGGGACATGGAATGGAGGCTGGGCTCGGAACACACAGGAGGGAGTATGGGTACAAAGCCAAGGGGTATAACAATGGCGAAGTAGAAATGTGTAGCTCCAGTTGAAAGAGGTTTTTTGGCAGTGTAACAGAGGGGGCTCAGTGGCTACAAGAGAGGACAGTGGTGAGGGAAAAGCCTCATACTGGCATGGACACTATCAGTGGTGCCAGAATGGGTCTGACAGATGCAACAAATTAATCCTTACCTCCTACCCTTTGGGATTAAAGAAAACAATTCATCAAAATATTGGCCTGGAAGACTGGCTGTGATAGTTTCCTTTGTGACAGACATTCTTGAGAGACTAAGTGTATGTATTGTGTCAGCATCCTAAAATTTTTTCTACAGCATTGCAGAAAATCTGCATATAACTGTAGCCAATTGAATGTCATCAATGATGCAGTATGTGACCAGCAGTATAAGGTTCTAGGCTACAGACAATTTAGCGTGTGCCATGAGCAATTGTCAATTAACGACTGGTGTCTTTATTTTCATAATGTGCATGTAATGTTAACTAGAAAGGCCAAACTACAATGAATTTAACTCTATTTTGATTTTTCCTTATCCACTTGCCCAAACCAGTGTTAGAATTTCAAGATCAAAATACTATTTCATGCAAGGAAATAGTAGCTGTAATTAAATTCAACCCCCTTTAACCACTTCAATTGACAGCTTGTTGGCCACACCACCAAAATCCATCGGCCTTCCACGTGTTCACACTACAATTGAGTTTACACAGCTGGAGAATAAAGAGATACCTGCAGAGCACATCAATGCTCAACTGTTTGGTTTGTGTTATATTTGCTTTCCCGAAATATAGTTCTGAAAATACAGTGTCAACTATCACCACATATGTTGACACTTCTACACACACACAGCACAGCACCAAAGTGATTGAAACCTAGTTCAAGTGTGAAATGCACATTACTTGTCGACATGAATGTTACTCATCTTAAGTCACATGTCAACAGCAGCCAGATATCAGGGAGTTCTTTGTTTAAGCATTTCATCTCCTGCCTCTGAAGATGAAAGAGAATTACAAAATTGTGGAGAGATTGAACATCAGCTTTTTTGGAGGATGAGGTAATCCATTAGTTAGCATGGTTTTGAATAGTAA
>CABFOQ010000161.1:45834-57505 GCA_900660455.1 Gephyroberyx darwinii | reverse complement strand
CCAGTTAAAACACAAACTCTGGTTAGCTGATCGACCCCATGGGAAGAGCTGTAATGATTTATCAGTGTGAAGTCTCTGGCGGGAAGTCAAATCAATGAACTGGCCTCGGCTCTTAATTACTGCTCCTTTTGCCACTGTAAGGAGAAATCAATTATGTCAAGTATACAAAGCAAGAGGCAAGGCTGCAGCATTCGACACAAAGCAGACACACTTCATAAACCCCAGTCACATCACAACTCCTCCTACTTAACACAGCTTCTTCCCTTCCACTGCGCTACTGATTCTGAGGCAGTCAATTCACAGGTATTGTTGTAACTACAATGACGTTAATTCAAAGTGACAACAAAAGAAAAAGATAAATGAAATAATCAGATAAGGGCAAGTCTCTCAAGTATGATTTATTGATTTAATAATGGCTCTAGAATATAATATTGTCTTTCAAAAATCATGCAGTTGTACGGTATTGCTTTGTTTCCTTTGCTATGAGATGCTTGTCTTCTAAAAATTTAAACCATAGTGTTTGCTTGCTCCGTAGTGAAAAGCCGTTGTAGAGTGCTTTCACTTGTATTGGACTTGCAATGTAATCTAGGACAGCCACTTTCCTCTCTGTCCCAAGTTCACAGTTATTCAGATAAATCCTCTCTGCACTTTTTGCCTCTAATCTCCTACAACACCGTCAACATTCCCAATGGACCTATTTAGATGTGATTGGCCTACAGATTAAATAATGGATCTCTGGGCCAATCATACAAAAACTGGATTCAAAGTTTTGCTGCAAACCTCGGCTAGGCTATGCTGTAATTTCTTTTTTATTAAAGTTGTCTGTCTGATGGCTATTTTGCAGGCTTTGCCACGGCAGATGATGAAATTTTCATGACCAGCTGAACTATACTGATTTCACATTAGGGCCTCACAAAGCACATGCATATCACCCGCTCTCATTAATGAATACATTGGCCCATCTGAGAGAGAAGTGTGCTCTTTCACGCTAAAACACAATCCACCATAAAGGAAGACCATATGTAATTGTAATGTGATACCACTCTCTGTTCTCCTTCTGTGTGTATGGGAACCGTATGGGAAATGGGGGCTTTTGTCTGAGTGCAAGCAGCCAATTTTCTGTCAGTGGTTGCACTCACTCCACTCTGGGTGATAGATTCCTTGTGCTGGTACTTTATGAATCACATGTGGACATCCTATTCATTTGTCTTCCCACTCTGAACGCTGCTTGACTGGTAGCATTGTGGCAAGGTACTGGGGGAACAGGCTTCTGTTTGTAGGCATCTGTAGGTAGACGGTTCACATGGGACAGCACTTTGTGTTGACATTTTGATGTTGTTTTCTCTGAACTGCACAGATCAATACTGCAATGGGGAACTGGCATTTCATCAGCTACCAAGTTTTCACTTTTTATTTTGTCACTGTGATTACTAAGGTTAGACCAATATAACAGTTTGCTGGTATATCGGGCTGATATTGGCCTTTCATAAAAAGGCTGTTTCTATGACATGATGGATGTGATGCATTTTGTTTGATTGCATATTTATTGTGTAATTGATCAATACTGGTTATCTATGGGAAGCCCTAAGCCTGAATTGATTCTAAAGCATTTTGATCAGATTCCATACAAGTATGTATACATATATTATTATTATTATTATTATTGGTTTCAATGGAGAGTTTTAGTAGCCCATTGTATAAACACTGTATCATATTTTACATCCTTCCAACTTTCTTTCAAACCAAAGGTATCAGTATTGGTATCGGCCTTCAAAATCCCATATTTGGGTCCCATATTAATCCCAGTTTAATAGGTCATGACAGGCCACATTGTCTTAACCATTTCACTTTACTTCACTTTATCAGGTAATTTGAGAGTCTAGACTAGTGTTTGGCACTACATAGGCTATCAATCTCAAGTTCACTTCCTTGTAGTTATAGTTAGTCCACTTCTTTAATCTATGGGTAATGATGATTTGGCAGAATTCTTTTTAATATAATATTATTCTTTTCTTTTCTTCTAATTTTATTCAATCAAAAAAAAGCAATTTAGTCTAGTTTTTGTGAAATTTGTGTTCTTCCAATCTAAATTAAGCAGTCAAATTTGCTTGTACTATAGTGACAGTTGAGAGTGTAAGCAAGCAGGGAAGGGAATCATTTTCTATGCTATACACTTATAGCTCTTTAAAGTCAAAGATCATATGGATGTAACGTAATGTAAAACAATAGCTTCAGCAAATCAATATTGTTTGAATTTCATGGCATTTTCATTTCATGTTTTTGTTTAGGTTTTTTCAAATAAGAGAAGATTGTTAACTAATATTTTTATTCAACAAAACAAACATGGTCTCCAGGATAACCTGCCAGTAAAAGGTATTGTAAACTGTATCAGCAACAGTGTGGGCATGAGAATGAATATGGACAGTCTTCCTGTCTCTGTAAAAAAAAAGAACAACAAGAACAACACATAAAAACACACTCATTTTGTCAGAGTTTTGCTCTCTATTTGCCCCTTGTAGTTAGTAGTTACTAACTTATAGAGAAATCACTCACCAGGACTAAATTCAACAGGCCTATGCTTACAATGTACTTGCTACATTATCCAAAACACGACAAAGAACTGAACTACATTCATTATGGACTACATACTGTACATTAATACTATTCATAACTAGATGCATTAGGAGGTGCCAGTACAGTATACTGGTGAGTGCTGGATCAATGCCAACACTAATACAACTGGGATATTCTAACAGGATTAATGACAACAGACTGCTCTCAATCCTAAAGGAATCGTTTATATGCTGAACATGAAGAAGTATCTTGAATTAACAATGTAAATGTATCATCAGAGCATTAGAAACAATTTAGTGTAAGGGAAAATACCATGACTTGTTACACTAATTGAATTAGCAGGTCTGTTAATCATGCATAAATAGTGACTGCACTCTAAGTACAAGTGAAATCAAGGTAACCATTGTCTTTGTTGTCATTTCCTTTTAGAGGGAGCTTTGTCAACCATGGGTGAGTTTCCTGAAAGATGTCGTAGCGCTAAGAATATCTTGAAGTAGCACTTCAAGACATTCGTGTTACAAGTGTTTCCCGAGAACATTCGTAACTCAAGTAGTATGGGAAATCTCATGTTCCTTCACGACATCCTGGCACTAGTCATGAGATTTCACAAATGTCTTTGCAGGTGCAGTGAAGGCAAGATACTACACTGCAGACAGAGGCCGCTGTTTTATCTAAACTACTAAATAAGCTTCACTCAACAACATCAAAAGTATTAGCATTTCCTTTTTTACTCCGCCCCTTGTGCAATAAATAAATAAACAATGCTCTCTCTCTTTCACCAATGTATTTATTATTAGTCTACACTAAATTCGACCCTATATTAATATAATCCTTATGCAGCAATTTGGCTGATGATCATCAGTTTTAAATCAAGAGTCCATTGAAGGTTGAACCATTTGGCTCATGCTGACCACACAGCAGTAAAGTAGTATTCTCTGCCCTTGGAGTAAAAGTGATGAATGGAATTGCAATATATTTTATTTGTGCATTTAGTTCATAGTTGTATAAGCTATATCTAATTAAAATGTTTGCAAATTGACATTCAGCTTCCATTCTTTCAGCTCAGCAAATCAATTCCGAGTCCTTTGATCGACCTGTGATGCCTTACGGTGACGGGGTTCTTGAAGTTTATCTTCAAGTAGTTCGAGTAGTTCTTGAAATGTTTTCTTCACGACATCCTTTGGGAAACTGGAATCGTGTTTTCAGGATCATTAGCGAATGATCAGGAAACCCATCCAAGATCTGCTTCAGTCTGTCTCCTTAGCAGCCCACCCAAGTCACCTACAGTAAACCATAATTACAAAAAGTACAACTTCTCAGTATCTCTATGGGTTGTTGTCCCTGGATAAGATACCTACGGAAGACAATTAGGGCCACCAGTTTTTTTTTTCCAATACACAAGATTTTAAACTCAGAGCTTTTATTTTACTTTTATTTTGTAAGAAGTGTATTTGGTTAATGAGATTAATCTTGGAAATACGACTTTCCAAATTACTAGAATTGTATATTGCATGTTTCTGATTACTCATTACTGTACGTCTCATGTCAGCAGAGATGACTTGTACTTTTCTTGTTAGTCTGTGTGCGTGTGTTCACAAAGATATCTTCAAAACTTTAGATAGATTAGATAGAGATAGAGCCATGAAACAACATAATAGAATATTCACTGGGTCACTGAGAGAAAAATGGATTTATGACCTTATTGCAGTTGGCCTGTAAGGGACACTGTAATTACAAATGAAATTTGAAAACACCCAAACCTATAATTATGAAACATGATATGTATATACAGCTGAGCTTACTTCATACATTTCTTGACTAGACCAAAGACCAGAATAGATTTTCAATTTTTTTTTACCTATAGCCTTTTCATTTTCTTGGCCTGTCCACTCAAGTTCAAGTACTGCTTCTTCAGTAAAAAACTGAAATTACTAAGTAAGAGTTGGTGTACTCTAACAAGGTGAGACTCAAACAAGGTGGGGTCATAAATCAAATCATACAGACTTCCAATAATCAAGGCGATCAAGGAGCTAGCTAGCTAGCAAAACTGGTAACTAGGTCTGCGGTCTCAGTGTGACTGTAATGTTACTTCCTTAAACTTTGTCTATAATTTCCTATTTTTTATTAATATTAATCAGACAACACTTTCTTATTTTAAAGAGTGTGAAAGGCAAACTGAAATTTGTGTCATAAAATCACTTGTTTGTGTAGGTTCACCAGTAGGTGGTGCTCTACTAACAGGGTGTCTGGTGTGGTTGCGCTCTATTCTAGCTTTAATCCTCACTTTGTATGCTGAAACATCATAATTATGAAATTAATGAAATTAATACATACAAGGTGGTAAACATGTCAGGGAAAGTCAAGATTTCTTATGATCCTGGGGGCATATGTATAAAATATGTGTATATTTGGGTGTAGAAATCTGTGTACGCACAAAACAGGAAACATGGATACGCAGTCTTTTGGCAGATTTATAAAACCCTGTGTACGCCTGTTCATACGTGTTTTTTCATGATAAATCTCAATCATCTTGAAATTGCAACTAATGTCAATAGTGATGTATTATTCCAGGTTATCTATTTAAATTATTAATTTACATGCCTGATGCACATTTTCTCCTCCCCCTCTGCTTCTGCAGCACAACATAGCTATGAAGTAAAACAAATCCACCCAAAAACGTCTTTTGTTACAAGGTCCATTTTTATTATTGTTTATGACCAAAAGCCTTTGAATGTCCGAGAAGTTTTGTTTACAACTTCCAAACGAAGTAGGAATTTAGGAGGAGCTGTTGAAGGCATTAGGCTACTAATTCTGTTTTACCCCAGGCTCTTAAGATGATACAGAATAATGGATCCAAATACTGAATTTTAAATGAAAAATTATCAAATTATTCAAATAGAAGTCCTACAGGGTTTTGCAAGGTACCCTTTAAGCCTTCTTCTTAATCGCATAATGACTATCAATTTTTTTTCGACTGACTGAAAAGATGCTAAGCAACTGTATGATTGATTCCAATTAGATTTTATCATATTTTTAACACATTACAGGATGTATTTATTGTATTCCTAAATGACTTTGACTGTGTGCTGATCGCTGTTATGTATTTGCTAACTAAGCCAGACAGACCGTTTTCCTATCCCATGTTCTGTGGTAGTGAATTTGCAAGGCTTTTTAACCTCATGCATGGAGCCCCTTGGTACCTGCAGGATTCCATCATTCGGACACGGTACATGGTAGCATGATAAAGTGGTGATCCAAAAATGATCTTCAACAATCTTTCATAATTACATACCAGGAGGGCACTGCAATGCTGCTTGCTGTCCTGCATAATGAAAAGCGCAGGCCGCTGTCAGACTGTTCAGAGCCATGGATCAGACTGACCATCCTCTCCACAACCAAGGCAGAAAGATCTGGCTATGAGTGAAATGTCATTATTGAAGGCAAGGACAATTTGATAAAGAACTGCCAGAATAACTTGACAACAACGTAAATTAATTGTGCTGCTTTTAATGTGTTTTCAGAGATTTACATTCTTCCTAGTTCAACCACTGTAATGTGAGGAAAAAAATAAATAAATGGTTTTTAACCTCTAATTTCAATGCAGAACACAAGGGCGGAAAAAAGGGCATGCTATGAAGACAAAAAAAATGGAGTCATTTTTAATCAAGCAAAACACAGATTGATTATAAAGCAACATCAAATTTACAGTCTGGTAGTTGCATCTTCAATCACTCAAAGCAGCACCTCATCTTGTTCGTCAAATTCCTCTTGATCACAGAGCATGTGTTATTTTCAAACTTCCACAACTGTTGTTGATGTATACATGATTTTGCTGACAAATGTGTCATAACCATGCCAGTATACCTTTAAAGGAGGTTAAGTGCATGACCTCAGTACCCAGGTCATGTGGGTAATGGAGAACTTCTCCATTACTCAATAAGAGGGTATTAGATGTACAAATAATTAATCTAAACTCATCAGTAATCAGTGAAAAGGAAAGTGCTTACTGATTTAAATGTACTACTGAGTGCACTTCACTTCAAAGAAATATTTAACGTGACCGACCATTTCTAGATCTCAAGTGGACAGCTGTGCTATATTGACAACGTGATTATTAAATATTACTGATGGCCTACGTCACTTATGAAGCAGGTTAATGCAATGCTTCTTTAACACTTGTCAATCAGTGACACAAAACAGATATTTAGATATATAGATATTTACAAGACTGTTGGTAATAATATAGGTAATAAAATAATTTCTTCATAAAAATGCAATAAATGTTGTGTGTAGTGAATGCCAGACAGAATATTATATCAAAGTGAAAGCATGAAGCAAACCATTAGTGCTACTGGTTATAATGCCAACAGTCAGATTGTATGTATCATATCATTAGCATGTATCATTACAACTCATTTTGCAAAGATGCATTATTTGGAAGATCCTACACATAACATCTTCAAATGAAAACTCACAATCGCTCATATTCAAGACCAAATCAATTTTCATGACTGGATTATTTGAAGCAATGTTTATTCTATAAAGTCAAACTAACTCAATCTATTTTATCCAGCTTTTTTTTTTCAAGAATTTCTCAAAGTATAGTTTTCCTAAAGAAAACAACAACCAAAAACATGAATGTGGCTTTAAGCCTCAGACCCTCAATCACACACAGCTCCTCTTTCGTCCCCACATAGTGCCCATGGCACGCCCTGACTTGCTTTCTCACTGACTTCCACCAAACAGTGAAGGCCAGGGCCAAAATAATTTGTATCTGTTCAATAAAACATTAAAGACCATCATGCCATGTCCTGCTCTCTTTCCCTCTCCCTCTCCCCTTCTCCCCTGCTCTCAAAGGTCTTGTTAATGTTTCAAAACTGCACATAAGAAAGACCAGCCAGACGATTAATTTGAAAGATACCCACAGGGCACCTGCAGGATTTTTCTCTTACTCCTCTTGCTTCTGTAGTGTTAACACCTAGCTTTCTTCAGAAACGAGAGTGGAGGGGTGGCAGGCCAGGGAAGGGGGTGAGGGTAAAAAGCGTACAAAGTGTACCCTCCAGTTATAAAACAGAGTGCTTTTCAAAAACAGTCTTTTGATATGTGCAATATGGTGAAGCAAAATGGGTTAAATGTTTTAAATGCAACATTTTTTATTTGTAAGAAGTGTGACGATTCAGTATATCCACACTAAGTAGCATATTGCTTCTTCGACTTTATGGTAATTTGCCCTGTTTTCTGCCTTCTTGTCATTCCTAATAATATCAGAAGAACACCAATTTTCACAGGCTTCATCTTTTTCTAATTGGTTATATCCGTTTATGTATTATGTTTTAGATATACAGTATATTTCATATAGGCTCCTGTGCTACATTTCACTGTGCACTGTGATAACACTTTTGAAAAATAAGCTGATAAGCATTTGACCTGATTAAATTCAATTAGATTCAAACAGAAGTCATCACTTCAAGTAGATATGAATAAAAAAATCGGTCTTAGTCTGCTTGCTGACTCGTGGAAAAGAGTCTTGAAAAATTTAAGATGAATGCACAAGAAAGAAAATATTCTCTCAGAGGTGGTCATTATCAATATTATTTCTTTACTGGGGCTTGAATGTGCTGCAACCCCATCTATTGCCTGACATTTAGACTGCTCTGTAATTTTCTGTGTCTATGCAAGAGTTAGGTTATTCCAGAATTCCTATTTAAAACCGCTCTAAATGCTGAGCTATGAAAATGAATGCAGTGTGCATTCATTTCAGATAAATAGTTTAAGCTCGGGTGAATAAATGATTTATTTATACTCATAAATAATTGTATCAAAATATCCCAAAGCAGTTTTTGCCTCATTGTACATCATTTTCGAAGTATGCAAGATGAGCCCTCATTTATTTTCAAATATCACACCATGTCTCTTGTAAATATGTATACTGGTCTTTCTACTTATTTATTTTACAGATCTGATTTTAATATTTCATTTTCAGCATAAAGTTCTATTTGTTTCCAAGGGCATGATAGTATGAAATAAATATCAGAAGTATAATTCCCAGTCTTAACATATTGGAGGACATAAATCATTTAAGAGAAACAGATCTTGTACATAAAGCCAAGGCCTAATTTTCTGAGCTGAAAATGTTAATCAGTTAACTCTGTATTCTGTTTCTAAAAGGCTGCAGCTTGACGGCACAGTTTACGTTGATGACTGGAGGGTTGCAGGCTCATACCATATGGTGACAAACCTGGTGATGTAGCCCCAAGCCAAGGATTTATTGTGGATTGCTTTAGTAAATATTCCTCTTAACTGTATAACAATGCACAACACAGAACTAAAAGGAGGATTAACTATTTGGACTCTGCCAAGAATTTAGCAGGGTTTCATCCAATTATTAACAAGCACAGACATATGCTGGACCAATACTAGTACTGATATGCTTACTCTCTTACCAACACAGTCTCATAACATTTTGTGAAATGGGCACAAACTCTGATACGCAGATTACATGGTGTGGACGTGAACATTATGGTCCTCCACCACAAATTGAATTACGTGACAATGCCACAAATTGTCCATTTTCACCTGCTTGTTATCAAGAGACTAGCTAACCGTTAAGTTAATTAAAACTTCCCTCACAGTAGAAAACTTCTTGGCATGAGTGGGGAGTTAAACCGAGGTCACAGGAGTGTATACGCCCATCCAGCACCCCGACCTCCACACCCTTACTTTCCATCGCATCATTTAAATGTCAAACTACTGCCTGTTTCTAGTCATGTCTCCTTGATGTATGCCTTTCATGATGGGGGAACATATTTCTCTCACTTTTTGTGCACAGAACATGAATTTGCATTTTAAGACATCATGCTCTTTACACCAAATTTCATGAGACTGGACTCTTGCACTGTGCCGAAACAGCGAGTATGTTATACTGTATGTTAGCCATTAAAAAAAAATGAGAAGAAAATCAGCTGTCTCAGAGGCTTAAGGTAGTTGTATATTTATAAATTTTGTGTTCCAGTTAGAAATATTTGCACATAATTTGTGGAGATTAAAAAAACAGCTACATATGAGGAGTGAGTAGGAGGAAACGTTACAAGTTAGCTTAAATGTGTGGTCTACTTGGAAGAAGACATGGTTCAGTGCAGTTGCTATATATATAGGGTTTCTGTTGAACTGCTGAACTCAATATGCAATATGCAATGGCAACAAAGCATCAGTAAACACAAGGCTAAAACAATAGATAGATTCACTATTACTATACTGTATGCTGCTGTATCTGTACAGCAGTTGCTATTGTATCAGCTAAAGATTTGTGGCCTTTTCGTGTAGTGACTTGCTATCTACAAACTGCTCTGACCAAAATTAGGGGCCAGCAACATGTTGAGTGGCAAACATAGTGCATAGATCACATAAATCACTTATTGGACATTTCCCAGAGTGTTATTTATGCTCAGTTGCCTGACGAGAAATCAAATATTCCAATGTTCTCTCCTGCCTCTCAGTCTGATGTGTGAGTGCTGGATCACTAAGTTCACAGCAAGACATCTGGTGTGGTGTGGGACACAAGAAAGCACTGGAGTTAGTGCATTCACACCAGCGGGATGAGATAAATGCCTTTCCTTCCACAAGGTTTACCACAAAGTCATCAACAAGAATCAACAGTGGTGAAACCCTGATCTGGCATGTTCATGCCTGTGCCCCAAACTAGTGTTATGAAATACAATAGCATTATGTTTTGTGGGTAGCATTTGAGCAAATTCTGATTTGGTTCCTTTGGTTAATTACCAACATAGGTTGGCACTCGTAGATTACTCCTGGTGACATTCCCATAGTTACACATGGTGTGCCTGTGACACCTGTGCCACTAACAGCACCAAAGACAACATGCAGAGAAACACTGCTTGCTTGAAATACATAATCCATATTTGCAAAAAATAAGAGGACATGTCACTCAATAATGCTTTATGACAGTATCAACAGCAGTTCTCACCTGGACTATTTTCAGCAGTGGACTGTTATGTATTTCTAGGGGCTGAGAGAAGGCAAAACAAAACTTACAACAACAAACACCAGCAAACAAGTAATGTTTGATCAAATCAATCTCTTTCATTCATTTCTGCAGTGATGGATTAGTCTCTCAAGAATGCAGTGTATCTCCGCAGGTTATTTATGATGCTGTGAGAGAATGGGAGAGACTGACATCTAGAAAATATGGCTAGTGGCATAGATGGGATATGCAGACTGTATGTGTTTAGTTGGAAGTCAGCTGTGCTCTGTGCTCTTCCGTTCATACGGAAATCTTGCGTCTTGCGTCACATGCTCCTCAATGCTCATGCTCACATCCTCATGTATTGAAAAAAAGAGACATACATCATAAAAGAAAACCTAATCACAATTTAGCTGAACAAAATGTGTATCATGTGCTATAATTTAATTAAAAATAATAAACTAATAAATAAATATGCTACCCCTTGGCCGCATCATCCAGAAGCACAATGTTTCATTTCGCTACTACACTGATGATATGCAGTTATATCTGCTGTTGAAAGCCAATGATCCAAACAGACTCAACACTCTACACAACTATCGGTTATCAAATATCAAGTGCTGGATGTCTCAAAAATATTAACAACTCAATGACAATGAATCTGAAATTATTATATTTGGTCCGCCCAGCTCAAAAAGCAGGATTCAGAACAAAGTAGGCAGTGCCAACAGTGTTACTCCCTTTACACCTGTCTCAGTCAAAATTCAATCTTTCCTCTTCAGCTTGTACAAAAGTACAAAGTCTGGTGCTAAATGTAGAGACCATATCACTATATTCTAGCATCTTTACATTGGTTGCCAGCCGGCCACACCACCTGGCATGCAGGTAGACAAGAGCTCAATGTAGTCATGTCTGGTGCATTACTCAAATGTCTTATCACAAATGTCTTATCACTTATCCCACAGCTTCAATAACTCTAAAGTTCAATAATTCAGGGGAGATGCTAGCATTATTATAACATTATTATTTTATTATTTTGGTATGGTATGGTATGGTTTGGTATGGTATGGTATGGTATGGTATGGTATGGTATGGTTTGGTTTGGTATGGTATGGT
>CABFOQ010000161.1:28871-42963 GCA_900660455.1 Gephyroberyx darwinii | reverse complement strand
CCCTAAACACACAAATTAACATATGGGTGCCTTATGTTTCCTTAGGAGCTGTGATTTGATGAATCGCGAGACAGCAAATTGTTGTAATTACAAAACAGTACATTGTCATACTATAATTGCTTGTTGTTGTTTGGTTACATACATACACTCCACATACATACATACATACACTCCATGTTTTAGTATTTCCTTATCTCATCTTTCATCTCATCATCTTATTTTGTCTTATTCTTTCTCATATCGTTGAACTTAGATAAAGATTTTGGACAACCCTTTGTTATAAGAACTAAAGGTCTCAAAAATTACTATTTCACTGGTGCAAAAAGGAAGACATTAGTCGTCTGTTGTCAGCAACAGGCACAGCCTCAGCCATTTTCTTAGTACCTCAGCCAGATCTGTCCAGGCTTAAATGTACAGTTTAGAGGGCCATTACTGTACCTGCTTGCCTCTCTATGGCCAGAGAGAAACATGACCAGTGGAGAGAAGGGTCTTGCCCCTAATGCCCGTCATCACTGATTAATGTCTCATCTGAATGAAGCAGCTATTTTCCACCATTGCTCTTTCTCTCAACCCTCCATCCTTCTCTGTGCTCAAGACCTTGTGATTCTCATCAGATGTGACGGCACTGGTATTCCCAGGGTCAGCCTGTGACTGCAGTTTAACCTTGCTTCTACTCCCCTCGTCTGTCCTATCGCCCTGTCGTTCATTGTGTATCCCACTCCTGCTCTCCTGGAAAAAAATTGCGGGAGCCCGATTGAGACAGGAGCTCCTTTGGCAGGACTCGATTTCAGTGTCCACAAAAAGTAGAAATATGCCTCCCCCTCTGTTCTACTCCACTGACTATCAATACACATGATATGCATATTGCAGACTCTCTGTTAGAAAGTTTGCCTTTCATTCATTACCCTTATTCTTTTCACTTTACTCCTCATATCTTTTAATATTGACGTTCAAATACTCTTCTGCTTCCAATGAAATTGGCAGGGCCTTTGATTTAAGCCTTGAGGTAGGGAAAAGCACTTCTGTATCAATCAATTTGTTCCATTCCTTTCATTTGTAAGACATGTAAAAAAAAATATTTTGGCACCTGATGATGAGGGAGCAAGGCTAAATCAAAGTGTATTAATAATTAACTCTAATTAGCAGTGTGTGGGAGAGGTGTGATGCCTGTCTCGATGGCAGCGCTCCACTCCTTCCTGAACCTCTGCCTGTTCTTGAGATCATCCACTGTGAGAGATGACAGACTACAGAGGAAGACAAACTCACAGAGAGAAGGCGCAGGGTTAAGGAGGCTGGGACGACTTTTTTTGTACCTTCTTTTTATTTAATATGTTCCTTTATAGACGCTCAGAGAGAAATAAAGGGAGGAAAGAGAGAGAGAGCAAAGGTAGAAACAAAAGTGTAGCCATTTGTTGTGACTTCAAGTTAATTAAAGAGCTTGTTGTGAGAGGATGGGGGCACCTACATATGCAGGTTTTAACTAAGCAAGAGCATTATGGGGGCAACTCGTGAAAAAAGGGCCTGAATGGACCCTTAATTAATGTCTCAGCAGGGGTAGAGGGAACATTGAAACATTGCTAAAACCCTCACAGGCCCAGATCCAAAGTGGAGTTCTACTAGCTGGGAAAGCGTTATATTTCATGGTATTGCATCATCATGGATTATCTAGCAAGCACAAGTGTCACTAAGCCAACAAACATCTCTAGGACCTGGAGGGGTAAATTAGTCTCCTGCCTAACGCACAAAGTGTAAAAAGTAATAAACTAAAATTCTCACAATGCATGCCTTCGCCAGTTAATTTAATGAGAACTGTACATTTGTATTAAGCTTCAGATCCTCCATTTTCACAGATACATTTTGCTAACAAAGACAATTCATCTTATATTTGGGGGAAAAATCTGATTACACCTAACACTTTGACCCTCTTTGCTGTGATGAATCGGGCAAGTCATATATGCGGATTTTGATTTATCTTCCTGACCTTTTGTATGCAAAGGAGACACGTTCTGTATAACCATAATGTGACACGTCAGAAAAAGAGGTCAGGCCTGTGAGAAAACAAGCCTCCCTCCTCTCCTCCTCTGACGAGTCTATTGTTTTTCCTTGCAGCGGCTACTGTTATATTGCTGAGCACTGGAAGTTTATGTTGCCACTAATATAAAATTCCTGCTTTGATTCAAGGCAGCTTCTAATCCACGCCGTTCTGATTAAACACAGCCAATTACTAAACATGTTCAATTCATCCCACTTGCATTGGAAAAAAGCAATTTCACTATAAAGTGATCATTTTAAAAATAGCATCTTTCATTGATGCTTGAAGCAAACAGCCACCCTGAAACTGAATTTATACTAAGATCAGGACAGTTCAGCCTAGATGTGTGAACATGAGTAAGTCTCTCCCAAAGCTAGAAACCAAAACCAAGACTCTTCAATCAAGAATGTAATTTGGAAAGACTCTCTTGAGTGGTTTGATAGAGTCAATGAATGGTAAGATTTCTATTTTATTTATGTGAAATAAACCTCATTTGGGTGTTACATAAATACACTACAAGGATACTTAAATGTCGAAATACTACAAGGATCCATGAATCTCCTTACCCCTTTGTAAGAACCATTGCTATTCTCAAGGTATGGAGCTAGGTGTATGGCCAAGGTGCTTTATTGTTACCAAATAAAATAAAGTGTTATGTGTGTTATGAGATTGTAAAATGTCTGCAGAAATAAATCAGGATTTTAATCTGCTTCCTGGATTACCAAACATGCTTAAATTTGAACGTTTCATCTGAAGGATCAGTGATACCTGTATCAAACGATACATAAATTACACTTTCCTCTTATCTTAAATCCCAAATCAGGACTGGATTGAGCAAAGATGTGTGTATGTGTGTGCATGTGCGAGGGGATGGCGGCAAGGGCTTTAAATATTAATACATTTTTTTCTTGCCATACTTCAAAAAGGCGACGATAATGCAGGGTTCCAAGGAGGCACCTCCTCTCAGAGGAGAGGTCTATGGAGAGAAGGAGAGAGAGAGAGTGTCCTGTCATAATTAAACATGCATGGGTATTTTTTTTCACAGACACTGTTTGTTCCGCTGGCCTGGGTTTTGACAGGACGCCAAAACAAGCCCAGGTGGAACAGGGTGTGCAAACAAGCTTGTGAGTACAGGCATGAAACACACAAATTAGCACCTAGACCAGATGAATATGCAAGTGCTGGGATCAGGGCCAGCAAGTTATCCCATGATCAGAGCACACAGCCAAGTAAGGTGAAAGTCAACAGAAAAACAAAGATGAGGTGTGTGTCTCTCCAGGTACATTGAACAGATTTTCTTCTTTGTGGTTAATTTTTGCAAGAGCATATGTGATTAACTGATGCTTGACTATTTTAAAATTTGATCATAGTTTTTTGAAGCGTCAACAGGCAAGTTATACATTTTCACTATGACTGTAAGTAACTCAGATCTACTAGGGAGAGAAAGCAGAATGCATGATGTGGTCCAGTAATTGATACAAGACAGGCTGAAACGTTGGTCAGCAGGCCACAAACAATTTGTGAATATAAAGGAAAAACAACAACAATCCACAGTATGCTGGGAAGACTGGTGATGGATGTGGTGGGGGTTGGTGGAGAAGGAGAGGGTGGGGGGAAATAAGGTTGGAAAAATAGATAGAATAGAAAGAGAAAGAGAAAGGAGACAGGGCAGGGAGTAAAGGAGAGAGAAAGAGACAGATTGAGAAAGAGTGAGTGGTAGGCACTGAGTCCCACAAGAGGAATTGTAAAGTAAAGCTGAGTGAGTGAGCACCACCAGTCCAGGGACATCTCGCAGGTTTTTCCAGGCTGGACACTTGGAGTGCATGTCAGGTCCCCGAGCGCCCAGAGCCGAAGCACTTCCTGACATAAGTAGCCTCCCAAAGATGAACAGCATCACCTCCACTACAGTTAGAAGGTCGAGAAATTGCTCCCACTGCACATGGCCCTTCTTCCCCTTACATCATGTGACCTCTCCATGTCCGCTTAGAGATCCTTCCTTCTTTTGCCGGTCCACCCTGGCCTCTCAAAAAGGCAGCTTTTACACTTCTTAACTCTTCCACTTGGCGGGACACAGAGACCACTGCAGCACAGCAGACCTTTTTCCACATGAGTTTACCCGTTAAGGCTGTTCTAAAATAAAGCCCTCTTAGTCACACGTGAACTGAGGGTGAATTATGGATGGGTCTTAGTGATGAAGTTGTGGGATATCTTAATGACATCCAACACGTCTCCTCGTGACTCCCCAGTTACCGTGAATTAACCAGCTCTCGAAAATTAAACTGAGAAAAGAACAACTTCAGTCATCAATAAGTCATCACTGGCAGCTCCAATTTACCACCAAGCACTTACTGATTGTGTCGTCTGAAGTGATTCCACACATTCCTCTGGGATGGTATACACTCTGGCCCATAGGATCCTTTCAACATAGGAATCACCTAATAATAATCACCAAAAAGCAAGACTAAAGCCAAGAGTAAAGGTTTTACTGCAATAGAGATGGGTGAATAATGCATAATAATCCCTGTTTACATGTTAAAACTCCATTTCCTTAACCTGCGGCTGCTGAATGCTGGCTTAAGGCATGTAATGACACTGCTGCTTGATTCACTGCTCCCATAAGGCTTTTTGGAGCCTCATCAACTTCTATTCAACAGAGGATGCGACACACGCAAAGGAAACACTGAAGGGAAACCTTGATCCTCATCCATTTAGCCACATTAAAAAGTTCAATGGCACTGTCCTAAATAAGTTTGTAGTGTATACTTCAGCACCCCATCTAACATTCATGTCTCCTTTTTATGCTTTTATCACCTTGAATGAGGCAGAGTCAGCCAACCGTGTACTCGCTCCCTTATCTGCCAGTTCCAGGAACATCTACCAGTCCACCGAGGTAAACCAGATCCTATGCTCCATGTCCACAACTTAGCTTTTACCAGTGACACAAACTCCAAGGTCTGTTATATGGCTGATGGGAAACAATAAAACTGAATAGCATAATAGATTTACAAACTGTCTTCAATAGCAGCTTCTACTATTACAACTTTTTACTGAATGCATTTTTATATAAAATCTACTTAAATGTGGCATCTAATAAATATGATATTTCTGTAAGATTACTAACATAATAATGTGAAAAAAAGAGAGCTGTCATAGAAATGTTACAACTGACCTTATGGTACTGTGGGAGTTAGAACCTTTCCTGCCAACCCAGAAATGTCCTCAATTTGCTCAATAAAAAAAAACAACCTAATGATGACGTTTTTCAGTTTGGATAGTTCAAGCCTGTCCCACATGTGTTTGAATGAAAGAATACCCAGGCTGGAGGTCTCGGTAAAAGAGGTTTGTCTACAGAGTGTGAATAGAGTACAGTAGTCAAGATGATTGAACTCGGCTGTCTTCAGGGAGGGGCGGATACATGTGCTAATCCTAATCAGGACCTGTTCCCTGCCATGTAATGGAGTAGGAACAACCCAAGCTCCACGCTGGACACGCTGAGGCTACATTAGTGAATAATGTTTTCCAGCGTGGGACACCGTTTCTATTACGCTCCACATGCAGGAGGAAGAGGAAGCTGTCACTGTGAATTAACCACAAACCATGCCATGCAAACATATCTGTAATTGGAGAAGAAAAAAAAAGGGAGCGAGGGGATAGGAGGAAGGTTTTTAAAAATAATTCTCTACTCCTCTACATCACTGAGATGGTGTGTTTGAGACATTATGAAGCTTTTAGCAACTGTCAACCTTCAGGACAAAGGATTCTTACACTCCCATCTTCCGGAGGCTGTTTTATTTACTGTAGGTCTGTGGCTAGCCTGAAAGCACCTCTATGGGTATTTGCTTGCCGTGAGTGCTGCTGCAGCAGTTTTTGATGAAATGACCAGTTTACCTGATTATATCGACAGCTCTACTGTAAAATCTCCTGGCATCAAAGGTCAAACAGACTATGTTTTCTTATTGTCTCTTTGAGTTCGCTTCCATCTGGAGGGGAGTAAATCTCAGAGCGGAATCACTTTTCTGACAATAATTTATAAATTATGCACTGCTTGTGTTTGAATTGAGAAAGGCTTTCATATCTCTTCCATTAACTCAGATTAAGATTTCATACTGATGCTGGGGAGAATGCTAGCAATATCCCTGTCTCATTTCAATGAAATTTTTATTAGTGCTTTTTTCTGTAGTACACTCCTATTGGGATGTCTGTGAATCTGAAGCTTGGCTTTGGACATGAACTCCCCTCAACCTGCCTGCCAGTGGCTCTGAAGGTTTCAATATTTTATGGGCTCTGGCTAACTCAGCCGTGAGATTCCAGCTGCAGAGATTTAACTCTAATGTAAAAATTGTGAACGGATGAAAACTGGGATGTCATAAGTAATACATCTGTTCCAAGAGGAGGCATGGCTACCATCCACAAAAAAATAAAATAAAATAAATAACAGAACAGAGGAAAAGAAAGGCATTTAAGAGTCAACACAGCGCTCTATTCTTCCTCTTTATATTTCCAAAATGAAAAGGCTTAAGGGCTAAAATATATCAACCCCAATCTCCCAGCCCTTCAATTGACTCCTAATTGTGAGCACTCTTTCCCCCTTTTTGTGCAGCCATCAATAAAACTGGTCCCCTAATGCCATCCTTCTGAAGAAATGGGCATCACACCACTTATAGTTTATAGGCCAAATCCATTTCTTGGAGCATCTCGCCTTTTCCTTTCTCGCTATCCTAACGGAATTCAAAGCATTTGGAAAATCTGTCTATTCAGCGCTAGTGTCCTTCCCCAGAACCAAGTGAGGTCAGATGAGATGGGTCTGATGAACTTTCCCATTTCTCCCATCCCTCCAATCTATAGCTTTCTCCCTTGAGCCATATGTTGTCCAGAGCAGTCAAGACTGCTCGTAATGGCCCTGCTAACAATGCACTCTTTGTACTGGATAAGGCAAGGAAAAAGCTGGCTGCCGGGGGGCAAGAGGCGGAAGAAACACTTTTAGTGCATGCTTATATGTTTTTTTTCATTCCATTATACAAGTGGACTCTGCTGGAAATATGTGTCTTGACAGTAGTTTAGCATTGCTCCCCACCCCTCCGCGCCCTCCCCTAAAAGATTAAACTATTGAAATTGTTATAAGCACAGATGACCCAGTCTTTTGTGCTGTAGAATCTGTAACATCTTAAACCAACATTTCTTACCAAACTTTGTTAGCTATTGTACAAACTTTAAAAGATTTTCTTGGGGAAAAGAGAAATTCATGTAACTCTCCAAAGTGCCTCCACTCAGTGGAGTATGACTTCTATGGAGGCATAAGCTTCCCTCACACTGTATTTATCGTGTTTTATTACCAATAATAACATTGCTCCTCTGGGAACTCAAGGGTAAGTATGCCCCCTAGCACTCCAGCCCTTTTAGAGACTAACTGAGTATAGTGAACTGAATACAGTCCTTGCACTTACAAGAAAGGAGTGTATTCTTAGGGTATCTTTTGCAGCTGATAAATAAAAAATCACGTTAGGCTGTTAGATATCCATATTGTTATATATTATTATCTAATATTCTGGAGATTTAGACATTGAGATCAATGATTGTGCATGTCTTATATATTGGATATATTGTACATCTATAGTAGAAAAAGTCCCCCTAGAGCAATACAACTAGACAGGATATAATGATAACAAGGCATGCATATTATTGCTTGCACTACTGATCCCTGTACACTAGACCATTGCAGTTAAAGTGGTGTTAAACAGCAAAAAGGATGCTGAGGCGGTATGCTTCCATGGTATTTAAAAATGTCTGAGGCAAACTATTAAGCTCTGCTCCCATTTCTCAAATATGTCCAAGTGTACTTAGAGCCAATAATCAGCCACGTTACAGTGAATGTTACGAGAAGAAAAGAAACACTGAATCTCAATATAGAATAGGTATCTTTCACTTGCTGTAGTATGCTACATTAAAGGCATGCAGAAGGGACCTTAGTTTATTTGATTAGAGAATACTGTTGGCATATAAAGGCAGGGGGAGATACAGAGGCCATGCTAGTGAATGTCCAGGTCAGTGTGTAAACACAGCTGATTGCCTGGGACACCCTTGTTATCTAAAAGTCGTTTCCATCATTAACACAGAAGGACACACATCTCCTCTGGGAGTAGACGGACAGCTCCGGGGTTAAAAGGCACATGCTGAACTATCAATAACTTCCACTAATTGTATGCTTTGTAATTAGAAGCATAATCAATTATGAAATTGTTTCTTCTCCCAGTGTCAAAAATAAGGATAGGCCAAAATCTGCATACATCTATACAATAAAATAATCAATGCATGTGATTGTAAAACATTATTCATCAATAAATACACTTTATTCTTGTGATGAATTATACAGGGGCTTAATATTATTGCGTTAAAAAAGAACTTGATCATTTGACCTCTACATTGTTGAACTGCAACTGATGCGCTTAATCGTCAGCTGTCACTTCCTATCTTAATTAATCCTAATAGACTATTGATGCGACACAACTGTTAGGCTTTATAATTAGTATTGCAATTTAGACCGGATAATCTAACAGGGCAGCCCAATTACTCCAGAGGAAATAGAAAGCTGTGAGACGATAATTGTGAAACAGTCACTGCACAATGAAAAAAAATCAGGAGCTTTTTCTTTTGAAAGAGAAATCCATGCATACATTAAACAATAAATGACAAAACACTACCTCCGCTAATCTCATCAGCCATTCAATGTATGAGACACAACTAATTTAATTGATTGCTGCTATCAATAGCAAACAAATCTGTTGGGTTGTCCATGCTCATATAATCTGACCTGATTCCTTCAGCTGTCACTATCTGTGAGAAAGCTGCCATGCTATGCTTTTCTAATTCTGTCAGGCTAGGGCATTTACATGTCTTTGTGTTTCCATATTGATAGGGCAATTAATAAAATATATGTTAATAGGACCTTAATTGTTTTACAACAGTGGTTTGACAAGGCTGTGGGAGAAAAGTCTTGTCAGTGATATGAAATCTGTGGCCACTCTGAGCAGCATAGCCCTCAGCCTAACATATGGTCCCCTTTCCAGGCTTTAACTGTAACACATAATAGGAGCCTGCTGTTTATTTTTGAAACATTAGTGATGTCACTCCTCCTTTGTCTCCTCAAGACAATAGCTGCTGTCTCTGCCTCGCAAAGGAAGACAGGCGTAGTCCCTAAAGATGACATCTACATTTCAATAATAAGCACAAATCCATCACTAAACGGCATTACACATCTCAATTATTCCCAAAGCCAAATTAAGAGTTACACATTTAGCTATTTGTGTGAAATTATAATGCTGAGAGCTGAATTTTAAAGCAATGCTTGTTTATTCATCCTTGCAAATCAGCCATTTTAAATGAATTAGTAATGGTTTATCTTATAAGGTGAGTGAAATCTGCCATGCACTTATGTTATCTATTGGGGAAAAAATCAGTTTAGATCTGAAGCTGTTGCAGTTTGCAATTAAAGATGTGTACTTCTGATATTTTGGGGATGTTTTATTCCTGAATATGTTAAAAGAATATAACAGCTGATTTAAACATTTTATGCTATGTGATAATACAGGACTCTAAACTGGTTGTTCGTTACAAGTGTAGATCAGCCTTGGTTTATGAATTATGTTGGTTACAATACTCAGTAAAAGCAAATTAAACCGGAATTATGTATAACACGCCATTATTTAATTCGTCCAGGGATTATTCATGAAAGTGCTGTTTCTGGTGGATTAGAAATGAGTCAGTGAGCAGCTAGCATTAACAATACTCTTCCATCAGTGTTTATTTGGAATAGTTTCTGTGGCAGAACAGTGTGTCTCATACGGGGGATGCCAAGTGATTCATACACAAATGACCTGAGGGAGGCAGCAGTGCAGCGAACAAATGTGAGCACAGCGTCTCACACTCATAGCGCACTTTAAAGGCCATTTACATAGTGAAATCTAATTACCCTAGCACTATGAGAGAGTATTTGATCTCAATCTTAAACAGAGCAGAACATATTATTAAGGAAAAAGGGCTTTTCTTAGATGAAGGTGGCTTACTGAACAGAGGAATCAGCTTGTACACAATTCAGCCCTCCTTTTTTAATTATTTTCCAACACAGATGAAAAGGAAAGAACAGTGGTTTATTTGTGTCCTGGGAGACAATACAGGCTTTTGAGAAATGAAGACGAAAGAGGGAACTTTGGTGGACAATGGTGGGAGAACAAAGTCTCACTCATTTTGTTGTTTCCGCTTAAAAGAAAATCAAAAGTTCTGAGTGTCCCTCTTATTAAGGATCTTATTTCCAAGCAACGTGATGTTGACATGGAGTGCTAGCATGACAATGATATGATAAGGTAATTAATTAACAGTGACTCATTGTCTTTATTTCTTAAACAAGACCCAAAGCTGACTTAATGATAATGATAGTGATTCAGAACATTAATAACAACCTTCCTCATAATTTACAGACCCTTTAACATGGATAAACATTTCCTGTAGAAAATACTCCAACAAGTTAAGGTACCGTCGGTACATATTTTCCACAAAAGGCAGAAAAATAGAACATAACAGTTTTTATAGGTAGCTACTTAGTACTTTATGGGTATAAATCCCAAATCCTTGCAAATTACTGATGACATAACATAATCTACTAAATTACTCAAATGCATCAAAATGTTAATTAATAACCTAATAACAAACAAATTACTTTAGGATTATTTTGACTCAATCAATTTACACTGTAAATAATTTATTTTTTATATCAACAAATATTATCAGCCAAGCTGTATAAAATGCTCTTTTGCCCTCGTCAATATATCTTTATTTCATCTGAATAACCAATTCACACACAGTGTATGTTTCAAGTGCAATGGATTACAGTTACCAGTTGTGGTGCCCATACATGCACATTATTGTACTCTCCAATCCTGCTGATAAATGGGATGCAGACCTACAATCACCCGTACAGACCTTTGCAGTATCAGGTTGATTTTCAAAAGAATAGGAAGCAGAACATGGCCGTGAATTTACAGATGCGCTGACTCAGATACTTTTGTGCAGGGAAAAATGTTATTGTTTCTCTGTCGGCTATCGCTCCACTGCAACCCATTGTTATAAGATGAGGTATAAATTGCCTCTCCTAAGAAATGCCTTGTTTTCTTATTATCTGCCCACAGGCAGGATAGGCAACTTTAATTTAAAAAAAATTGTTTCTAAACATTGACATTGATAAAGCACAGTGTGCACTCAAGTGTCAGGAACACCTATGATATGCCGATTTGAAAATAGCTCCCAAAAAGATTGGCATAGACAGAGTGTAGGTTGTGCTAGGTATTACATTACAATACACTTCCTTTGAACATTCACCTGTATATATAAAAAAAATCCAATAAGGTGCTGCTCAGAGAATACTGTGTGCAGTCATGTTTGCTGTTCGCTCTCAATGAGAGGTCTTTGTGCATGATATAATAAATGCACCTTAACAGACTGCGCATTCACTATCATATCCATATAGATTGGTCCATGTGCCTGTGTGTGTGTGTGTGTGTATGTGCATGCACACATATACATACTTGTGTTCCTCTATGCTTTATGCCCCCTCCCTTTGTTGTGTTATAATAATTTCAATACCACACCAATTTCAGACTCCGTAATCTCCAAAATGTTTTTTTCATTACTCAACAACCGTCTAGTGTTTCTAACTTGCCCTTATTCTATATTACAAAATTAGAGCTTTCTGAAAATTACTGCAAGAAAGGCCTGTGCACTTTCAGTTCTTTGTTCCCTCTCTTGCAAAATCACACATAATTGTAGTCACTCCATGAAGATTTTTTAGCTTTGACCTTTAGTGTGCAATAATATATAAAATGATGGGGAGCAGATTGCCTGCCTGAGCCTCTTCTCCTTCTCACCCACATCTCAATCTCCGAGGGACGGCCGCTGCCTCTTGGGCTAATTTGATACTATTGTGCATTATATTTCCTTACATGCAATTACTCTTTTTCAGAAGGGGAATTTAAGTCGTGTAAAATTGAGACTCCATGTGTGACATCCTTGTTCTAGCTTAAAAAATTGTGCAGAATTGATGAAACTCCCAAAAAAAATTGGCACCCTTAGATCTTTATAATATTGGAATGACATCAATGAATGCCGATGCTTGTAAACTTCCCTTCCTCCACCAGAGATTCACCACAATGACATTATTTGCATACTGAAAGAAAGAAACGTTTAGTATATGACGCTTCAGATAACCTTCATAGGAGGACAAGCATGTCTAAAGTCATCAAATCCACCCCATATCAAAACTGATAGATATGAATGGAAACACTTTTTCTGTGTTCGTGTGTTGGACTGTAGCATACATGTCTTGTCTATATGAAATTGAATCTCTATTGAAATGGCAGGGATTCTATAATGGCATTTGTAGGAGCCTGTGGATTTGCTTTAGGACTTGTTTGGTATACTGGCCCTTGAGTAGTGTATTGTCAAACCAGCATGTCTCTAGGCCTAATGACTTCACATGGGAAAACAATAAAGATGACTTCACAGCTATCTTCCAGGGTGCTGGTGAGCAGCGAGAAGCTGGTATAGGGTGTCCTCCATTACTCTGTTAAAGCAGTCTGAAGTTTGGTCCTTCCAATAATCTAGACCTGGATCTCAAAGTCACGACAGGGAACATTGTTGTCCATCTGGTCTATCCATGGACACACCATGTGGTAGACTGTTCATTTCCGTACTGCCCTGGCTTCTTGTAAACTTTTTCAACCCCTGAATAGAGTTTCTCCCACCAATGTTGCCAGGCTGCCCTTTTGACAAATGAGTCCACCACAACCAAGACAACAATAACAATACCAACCACAGTTCTACCACCAAGTTTTCCAGGTACAGCAGGCTTTTGCCTCAGAGATAGTCTATAAATAACATTTAAGAAAGTGTTAAATAGTAGCAGTTTTATAGTTTTATAGAAACTATTTTATCATAATGAAGCAATTAGTTATGAAACATAGTTCACAGATTATTAACAACAGTATGCAAGCTCAAGCAGCTGAAGAGCAGTTCAAGCTCACAAATATTTAAAATTGACCATTTAAAATATAAACTATTTCAAGAACAAACTGAAGATATCTACAGCCATGTGTTTCTACAAGCAATGCATAATTTAAGTGTTCCATAAAGTCCTTCATGGGATTGAGAGAAATCTGTGTCAATTGCAAAACAGTCAATAATATCATCATCAATAAGCACCAATCAACAACTCAATTGATACATTTAATATTTCAGCTCAAATTTAACTACGTTGGTCCAGGAAGGTCCTGCATGAATGATTTTTTTTCCAATGCCAACGTGGAAGCCTGCAGGTGTGTCCACCAAAGTCACAACGGTGCTCACATTCATAACTTCATGCTGTCACAGCCATGCACCACTTTTGATCAAACAAATAAAAATAAAAAAAACAGAAAAAAACACCTTACAGACATTTCAAAGAATTGTTAGCACAGTGAATTCTATTGGTAATATTGTTTTTCAGTGATTTTCTCACCCTTGTGTCACCTTTCTACTTCCAGTGTAATAATGGATGAGATGTAATCTAGATAAATAATGACTTTTTTCATTTAGGGCCCTTTCAGTCCCTATAATGAGGAATTACAACATACTTACCGAAAATTACAGAGCTTTGAGAAGCACAACTTTAAACACAGTGGCTGAAAGCAGATTTTAAATGTTAATCATTTTATATGCGCAACCTGGGGCCTGTCTCGACCTATGAACTGAGGCTTAAAGGGGTCCAGGCTCATTCTGCTTGGACATTGGTTGTTATGTTTTTTTGACCAAGCAGCAGAAAATCCAATTATTAGCAACAACCCAATTACTTTCCCCTCAGACTCAGCGGCTCAAATCCAAGGTTGGATTTGTGGATTAGCAAGGTTTACCGATAGACTCCTAAAAAGGAAGCAACAATGTAGAATTTCCTGGCCGCCTGCACTCTTCCGGGATTTGGAGTCAGAGGGTGACATGATCATTGAGAGGTGGGATAATAACAGAGGGAGGGAGGGAGGG
>CABFOQ010000161.1:0-24547 GCA_900660455.1 Gephyroberyx darwinii | reverse complement strand
CCCCCATCCCACACCTCCACCCTAGCACCTTTGAGGCGCTAGCACACTTGTTTCAGTAGAGCCAGCATCATGCCGAGGTGCCAGGTGATCCTGCTTCCAGTTCAAATAATGACTGCAATTAAGCAATTAAGACCTAAGCGCCAGGGAGGCCAAGAGCTGGCTATCTTTACACTTCTAAACAGACGGCAAATGAGGATTCACAGGGGAATACAAACACTATGGCTCTGGCATATGCTTTCTCCCTTTTGTACTGATAGCAATAGCTTATGTCAAGGGGGTAGAGGGAACAAGCACTGGATGATATAATGTCTGGCCTATAAAAGCACACATGCATATGCCCGTACATACACACATACACACACACGTCTAATTCTCTCTATACTGTCACTGAGATTTAGAACATATTTAAAAGAGCATGTGTGTGTTAAACGTAATCATTTGTGAGCTTTACTAACGAGCAACACAGCACGTTGTTATATTATCTACAGTCAATACAATAATATACATTTCTGAAGCCAAACACTATTTGCAGAATAATCTCTGTCATGGACTGTTTCCACTGAAGTACGAACCCAAGTAACTCAGTTTTTTCTTGGCTGCTTGAATAGCCTTTCAAGGACCGCAGTGAGACACTGGGCAGCCAGGATGAGATATTTGGCATTTTCAGGTAGGAAAAAGTCCAAGCTGGCCTTACATTCAGAAATAACACAAGTTCTTAAACTATTGACTGCACTGAAGCAGTAGACTTCAAAAGGTCCTTCTGACCTGTTTGCTGAGGAGCCTCAAACCAAGTTTTTTTTTCTTCTCTCCCTCCCCAGTACTATGCGTTTCATTATTAATATGTTTTTTCTCAAGTTTCTCTCTGACCCAGGACATTAAATAAAACATTGTATGGTTCATGAAAGATTATGAAAGAGCACAGCGTAAGCAGCGGGAGGTGTAAACTCAGCACAATTCATTCTGGTATATAATGTCAATGCCAGCAACCCCCCTCTCACCCTACCTCCATGCCCTGCAGGCATATTGGCGGAACTACCAATGGATGCTAAGCTTTTTCCGACAAAGCTCCGAAGATAAAGTATCTTCCTTTTATCCGTTCTGCAAATCAATTCTGGGCCTTACAGCAAAATCCCATAAAATAACTTCAAACACCACTACTTACTCCAAAAATTTGTATTATGGCTATATCTCTTTGAACCCTTACGAGTGAAGTTTTGGAGGAAAATGATTTAAGTGTTATCTGCTAAGACATCGGCATGTCAGCACTTCACCTCAGTTTTTCTTGACATGTCAACCTGAACCTTGTATTCCTCTCCTTGTGTTTGGTTTTTGATTGCTTCTAACCATCCAGGCCTGGTGATAAATACAAATGCTGCTTGTAAACTTAATGGCTGTAGTAAGTGCGAGCAAGCAGGTTTGAAGCCCTACTGGTGCTTCAAGCTCACTCAGCTGCTGAAATATTAATTTCCCTTCACTCTTTCTCAACAATATGATATAAAATGGAGCTGAAACACTGCTAACTGCGAACCAGCGTGGCAGTTGAGTTGTGATTGCTGAAGTGGTTGCAGTATCATGGGATTGGTTAGCAGCAATCAAAGGACACTGGAAGAATCACTAGGGTTACTATTGCTTATATACACGGAAGTACACTAGTTACAAAATGAATAATAAAAAAATGACTAAAGATCACAATGTGCATCACTAATGATCATTAATCATTGAAGGGATCTTTACATTGTGAATTTGTTGCATTCCTTCATGTTCCTAGTGATTGCTGCAGGCTAACCAACTAGCTTGCCACTCAGCACATACAGAATTCAATTCATTATGGAAAGCTAATGATGTTAACAAGCCCTTTATTTAGCTATGTGAAGAAAAAACAAAACAAAACAGAAAAGATGTCAATAATCAAGCTATACAAGACTTGATGCGGTGACTCAGGCATTAGTACTGAAGCAACATGTTCATAATTGTACCATGATTCTTTTAATTTCCACACCTGTCAGCAGGCTGTTTTAAAAAAAAGCTCCTGAAAGTGACTTGGTGACTGTTGCATTGGGAGCCAAATTAAATTATCATCCATGAGCTTGCAACTCAATATATTAAAACCTCTTAAACTCCCACATGCTATATGTGAATGCCAGAACAACATGCTGTAGCCCAAAGCTGCAACCATGCTGATGTAAGATAGGATAGTATTTTCTTACATTTGGAGTAGGCAGTAGTACAAATTTCACCTTTCTGCACTAAACAGCATTTAGTCATTTTTCCCCACTGTACTAACATAAGCAGAACATGGATAGACACATCCAACCTTTTTAGTGAACATATCTGTGGGATGACTGCAGAACTCAGAGCTCAGAGGAGACTTGAAAAGATGACCTGACAATCTGACCAGTCACATGGTCTTTCTTCTGACCTCTGTCAGTAACATAGCTCAGGTATTTCACCTTAAGGAAAACGGTGGTTGTCCATTAAATCAATATCTTAGGTAGGCTTTACTTGCCTGAGAAGATAAACAAAAGGTCAAAAAAATCATGCAGAAATCTATTTTGGTGGTCCCCAGATGTCTTTGTTGTAGCTACAGGAGCATAAATAGAGTATTATGGAAACGTTCGAACCTTCTGCTGTTCCTGTATGATCATGTCAGATTCTCTCAATCCCTTATGTACACATCTCAGTTGTGTTGATATGTGCAATTGCTAATCTACACCTAACCTGCATGTTAGCCAATGAGGGATTAAAATAAGTTTTTTTGGCATTTCAGTTAAAACTACTTCCCTATTTGCTACTATGCATGTTTGCAATGGAAAATATTTTGTAAAATGGAAAATATTCTTAAGGGGCGCACGGCCCACCAACAGGCTACACCATGTAAACACCTCAGAAGAAGAAGTGTATTTAATTTCTAGTGATCAGAGCTCAGTATTTAATGTGGGTTTCAAAGGTCAATATGAAATGATTCAAATTATTTTTCATGTTAAGTGCCCCAGTGCACCAGTTATCTGCAGTACATCAAGAGCAAGTAGCAAACAAGAACACACTGTATAATAATGGGAAATCCAAACATCACTACTCAGTTGTCCAGATGGAGACACAGTCCACACTGCTGGGTAGAGCACGAATCACAAAGGAGGATATGTTACTCTATTTAGATGAGTGTTAGTTGCCATCAACAGTCTTGTAAGCAGCACAACTATTCACGAAAGGGAGTCTGAATAATTCAAAGCGCTCTTCCCAACTGCTAAGAGAGGCCAAGTGACAGTCTGGGCATTATCCTTTGATCAAGCGTTCCCTAAGAGTGCACTGGCCACAGCAGAGAAAAGCATATTTAGGCCAACACAAACGCACAAATCCAACATGACAGAGCCACAGAGCAGGAAGTAGCATCCCGACCTTGTTACCAGCTGAAGAATATGAGGGAGGTGGGGTTGGCATTGTGTCATACAAAGCAACAGAGATCCGTCAAACAAAACATCCCATCTGGTGACAGTAAATTTAGTGACCAAGGAACACAGCCCAATACCCCCACTCACCCTCAGGTTATTGTCTTTTGTGGCATTAAGTAAACTGTCCCTTTTTTGTGTGAGCTTGCACAAGGCCAGACTGCATATTAATACTAAAGTGATTTCTAAAATGATCAAGGGAGGTTCAACCGAAGGGGATTTGGATACACAGGATCCATTTAGTTAGCAGAGGATTATAAGCCAATTGCCTAATAACATAGCTACATTTGTAGTGGGAGCACAACAGCACTAATGGTTTGTCTTTACAGTATAATGCTTAAAAAATCATTTACAAACTGTACAAACTAATGACATTAAAAAAGGCTACATATCCAGCAGGCATGGAAATGTTAAGACAAATAATAGAGCGCTCAGTAGTGCCTCTCAAAATCCACACCCAACACCTTTGGACAGCAAATCCCCGGACACAGCCTGCTACAAACTAAATCATTTCAATAAACTATGTCACAGAATCAAGCACCGCACCACCCGGGCATAAGCTACAACACAAAAAAGTCACCCGCTGCTCTGAAATGCTTTGTCACTAAAATGAAATGTGATGTACAGTGATTTTCCATGCATTTGCCTCTCAATTATGGATAATGATTGTAATTAATTCAGACAGCTCCCAAACACTGAACTTCTGTTCAGTCCCATTACAGTTTGGCGAGGATGAAAAATACATTAGGTGTGTATATATACACTTTTTAAAGCAACTCTCGCTTATGGTTAAAACACTTCTGCCACAAAATCCCACAGTGCCACTTAAGAGTTTTCCCTCCACCACGGTGTTCCACAATAATCCACAGCTGATTTGGATACAATTAGAGATCTGAGTAAATATTCTCCAGTGATGGTAGTAGCAAGAGTACTCCAGGACATAATTATGATGCTGACAACCCTGGGAGGGCTGGTTATTTTAACCCAGTTTGGGAACTGGGGTTTCTGAAAAGTCCTTTATCATGATAACATCTGCAGCGCTTGAATTCAGTGACAGACTACTTTTATGCAGGAGATCCTTAATGGAGAATGATCTTGCGCTGACTGGTTCAGGGCCAGCGCTTCACTGTCTGTCTGCTTCTCAGCAACAAGGCTCCAGGGTAGAAGAATCTCTCTCTCTAACACGCCTGTAAGTGCTGTTTGTTGTCAAAAAATCTACTACCCAATGTCCTGAATTAAAAATGCAAGATCTCCCTTTTCTTTTCTATTTCCCTGTTTCAACTCCTGTAAATGAGCACGGTCAGGTTAAATAAGAGATACAGATTGACTGGAGTGGGAATTTGTGGGCAAATAAGACATGTATTCAGCTCAATGTAATCCAATCCATGGCCTTCGCCAGACATTCTCTGCTGTCAGTTTGACTTGTGTTACAAGGAAAGCTTTTCAGCAGCATACATAATCCTCCTCTTTTACATGATAAAATATAATGTCAGAAATTGTTCCCAGAGATTGTTTTTGGTGTGATGTCTGCCTGTGAGATGTGAGCTGTTTCCGCAGTGTGAGAGTAAGTTTTTTTAAAAGAGGACCTACTGGTTTACTGGAACGGTGGGGGCAACACTGACCAGTGTTAGAGGCAATCCCATGTGTGCACAAGAAGTAAAATGGAGCTTAAAAGAAAAAAATAAATAAATTCATAAAATAACTCACCAAACTGTTATATTTGGACATTGTCCCACACTGAATAACATTTTTACAGAAAGTAATAATCAAGAGCTCTTTCCATCACACTGCTGCTGATTGCACACTGATGATGTTGTCGGCGAAGATAATGATATATTATGATGATGGTGATCATAATAGTAATGATGAAGATGAAGATTAGTCAGAAGGGTGGCAAAGATAAAGACAATAGTAATGATTGTACATATTGTATAGGCTTTTACCGAGGTGTAATTTCCCCATAAGGGACTACTCATAATATGACGTCTAAAACAAAAGACTAACATGTCTAAGTACGTCAGCTACAAGTTTGTCCACCGGTTGCCTTTCCCTTGCCACTGCCATACACCAGGAAGAGCAGCAGGGAACTGTGTTACCTCATCTGGGCCCTCTGTGCCATGAATGTAGTGAGTAGAGACTTGGTGGGGAGGCTCTGTAAACACAGCATTACAGGGAGCACACATGTCTACCTTCTGAAACATCAGTCTCACACTGAGACTGTCAAAGAAAAAGAGACGCAGATTCACAGCACAGCACACACAATGGGAATGGACCTGTGGCATCACTTTCAAATGCAATCAGAGCTCAGCAAACCAAACAGTACAATGACTGTGTCGCATCTCAAAAGGTGCAAAACAAGGTTTGCTCAAAGGATAAATAATAGCATGACCCAACTTTAAGAGGGGTGAAGGAACACGTCTTCTATCTCAAAACACAAATTTATGACTGAAGCTAACTATAGGGTAAGCTGAGGAAATGTAATGACTATGTTCACAGACAGCAGTCATATTGTCTTGATGATATTTGATCAAAAATAGTCACTTTGTCATGAGAGAAATGTGCAAATCAAAACCAAACTGTTCTGCTTAACACCGCTGAGAAGTAACCTAAACGTTCATAAACTTCAGATATTACTAAAACTAGCAGGTTTCCTGTCATTTTTTCAATATCGCCCACTCAGAAGCCAAAAAAAAAACAGCAAGACAGTGAATGTGAAAATGGAGCCATTTATGGGATGTCTTATATACTGAGCATACATTCTTCCATCAATCTGAGTGTTTTGAGCTTTTAGATACTATAAAAGCTCTGGATAATGATTGCCGGAGACTCTTGCAGTTGTTCTCACAGAGAGACAGGGTTCTTGGTGTCATCTGTCACTCTCTGGCTTTAATTGAAGCCATTTCCTCTGCAATGTCTCGACGCCTCATCACACTATCCGATAAGATTCACAGAGGTGCTTTAAGGCAGCCGCAAAACTAAAAGGATCAGACCTCTGGGGTGATTCACAGCCAGAAAAGACAGCGTTTATGCAACAGCATTGAAGGTGCTGTTTTCCTGGCTGTGTGACTGGCTTTGGTCCAGGCTTCCTGTGACTGGGGCAGTGAGGGAGTCACTGTGAGCAGGCGCTGTGATGTCCTCATTTAAAAAGTTCTCGCTCCGAGTTGTGTGCTGTACAATCCCTCGCCACTTAGGGAGAAAACAGCCGCTTGAGAGAGCTTTGATATGTAGAAATATGAAGGCATCATATTTATCCCCCTTCCCCTTCATGGAGAATGCTCGGATGAAAGTAGCAGAGGGAGCGGACTGAAGGCTGAGGATTAACAATGACATAACATGAAGAGAGGTCTGTCAGCACAGTGACACCTCGTTTCGCCTGCCATTGTCTGATTACCCCAACAGCAGCCCACCAATGACAGGGATGATCACAGAAAGGCGGGAAGAACACAACTGTCAGGCTTAGGCTGCAAAGCCAATTCCCACCGTTTCTATTCCTTCAAACCAGATTTTAGACAAGAAGAAACAAGAGAGCAGTGGAGAGTGAGAGAGAAAGGGTGGAGGAGGAGGAGAAAGAGAAAGATTGAGGGAAAAGGACACACGGACAGCTTACAGGGGATACAAACCAAAAGATTATGTTAATCTTCCCTTCTTTGTCCCCTGCGAAATGTTTTCGTACTACGCCTTTTATCTGTGTAAGAAGGGATGTGAACCTCTTCAGTTAGTGACAGTGGGCACTTTCTGTGTGGTTTCTGGGTAATTAGCACCAGTAGCAGGCCCTTTCTTTTTCTCTGCTCAAGCTTATGGTCTTCTTAGGGACGGCAACAGGGGATTTTCCCCCTCCAACCCTCTGTCTGCTCTTAAGGAGCGATTCCCAGCCCAGGCCAAGCCACAACAACCATCTGTTAGCGCTAGGAGGATCAAAACCTTCAGACTCTCAGCACCACTGACAATCAAATGGACAGCTTAAGTTCAGACAGGTGACTGAATTCATCATTCTATTCAGTGTGTAATAGAAATGTTTTCAATAAGCTGGTCAATGAACTCCTCTGCTGCTATGCTCCGCGTTTTGTTACAGCGTTGTTGTAATGCCATCAACGGAGCACTGAGAACAAAATGTGTGTCAATTTTTAATTCTAAGCTATTTTGAGAAACCACATAAGTTTCATCATATAAACATCCTAACTGAAGCACACAAAACTTGCCAATATGTTTTTTGAAGTGTTGAAATGTGACTTCTTAAGTTCCCTTGGTGGTCATTTCACAGGGGGACAACTAATCTTTTTTCCCATGCAGAGTGACAGAAGCCAAAGGATAGATTGGCCACTGGTACCACAAACAGGCCTTTTCAATTTGGGATAGTACCAATACAAGATCTAAAAGAACACCCAAAGCTTACGCTCATCATATCAACTAGGGCTTTTCAACAGGGGGTCAAAGGTGCCCCTCAGATAAAGTGGTATACAAGAGATCAGTGGGGCTGGGCCTTCTGGACCAAATAAAAGCACACACAACATTGAAAGTGATACATTTCTTGATCAGAAGTGTTGAGACCGCCGTGTGAAGTTTTGTTCTTTTCCTTTACCCTTTGATGTTTTTTCTCACTTAATAATGTGTTGTTGTTTTTTTTCAACAACACCTCTTCTCTCCACTCCAATGAATGAAACCTCTTTTTTGTTGCGCTTCTAGCTGCATCTTATTGTCTCTGTCACGGGTGCTTTGTCTTACCCAAGGCCCGCTGCACCCACAGAAAAGCAGGGGGGCTTCATCAAAGCTTGAAGCGAGATGGACTCAACAACAGTGGATTAAGGTCTTCTGCATGATAAAGTCCCTACCTAGGGGTGGAATTAACTTAATATGTGAAAGAATGTTATTGAGAGGGAATAAAGTGCCAAAAGCTCTGTCATTCTCTTCGTAATGTCCTAATCCAGAGCCTGACACAGAGACCTTGGGCTGGAGTTTGTTAATCACAGAGATGCCCATCTGTATTCTCTGTCTTTTAAGCTATTTAAACTTCGCCTAAACTCAATTATTGTCCCTGGGAGACCAAAATGGCATATTAAGTTACGTGAAAGGGTTTTCGACCAGAGAAAAAAGGAATCCCAGCCTTAAAGCAAGGAGATGTCAACGCAGCCAATTTAAGTTCAGCTAAACAGATTAAGGGTAGAATCTATAGACCTGAAAAACAACGTGACAATAAGTTAAAGAGAGGAGGAATCTCACTTTCAAAGCATCCTCTAAACTGTTAAGCAACCTAATCATGGTGGATCTGAGAGATTGTGCCCCGGCATATATTTCTCTATTTACACCTCACACATCGCTAAGATCACTTAGATGTTGGAGGTATGTTCTGGCTGTGGACAGCGTTTATTCCCCACAGTAATTTGACTCCTAATAGTAGTCACACTTAAAGGCTGACAGGATATTCCCTGTCCAAATCATATTTCCTTTGTGTAGCTCAAATAAATTGATTGTATTAAGAAACATGTTTCATATAAACACAACTAGCTGTTTTAGAATGGGAAAATAGTCTGCTGTCAGCAATGGACACGATTGCTGATGTTTCATGTTTTAACATTTACTCGTAAGATATTTATGAGAGAAAATAAGGTTAATTGATCATCAATACTCAATACTAATAACAGTTAATACAAAAGGAAAATATATTTAAAAATAAAGAAAGGGAGATCATTTTCGGATTTAATTTTCAGATTGTGTCATAAATATCAAAATATGTAATTTGACACTACTGTATTTTTTTGTTGGGATGGCGCAATTCAGCAAAATGTTCTCAAGCTGTATCTAGTAGAAAGACACTTTGCTGACCGATGGAAAAAAAATAACTACCAGGCAAGCATCAATCCACTCCATAACTATCAATTTTATGTATATAATGGTGTCTGATCATACTCGTTGCAGAGATGAACAAGGGTATATTGGTGAAGCTTGATTCCGCAGCATTTCAAAGCTCCATTTGCAGAACAACTATCAACAAATTGGATGCAATTTCACATTCAGCAAAGCATATGAACAACAAATGTATCTGACAACAGTTGTGTTCCATATGTAGCCTAAATGTCCATTCATTTCAGACGCATGGTCAGATGAAAGCACAGTGGTCGAGGCAAATGGACTTGCCCATGTGGCACACACTCATGCCAGATCTGCTTAGAAGGAGTAGAAGGAGCATTGCCCCTTAAAGTCAACCAAATACTTAAATGGATGTATTTGTGCAGAAAGCTTGAGAATTGCTGGCCTTCGTCAAACCATCCGTCCAAAACAGCCAAGCGCATTGAAGCCTAAAAGCAGTCATTCCTCCCAATAAGCATGGTTTGCATATTCTGCCAAGCAGGGAGTAAATTATATAGTACTGTGCAGAGCTCTGGAGAGGCTCTGCTTAATCTCCCTGCCCGTGTGGGCTGAATAGTGTGATACCGCTCAACAAACTGTAAACAGTCAGATTAACAAGGTTTGCCATCCCATGATTCACTGTGAAAATCAGAGATATGAGTCATCCATGTGATGCTGATGTGAATTTTTCAGGGCCTGCATAAAGACAAGGACCAATACAATTAGCTGAGCACAGATAGATAATGTATTAAGTATATCAAATAGTTCAGAAATGGCAAAATGTCCAAATATTTCCTTGCAATTCACTATCTTCCACTTTCACTTTCTCTATAACAACAACAACACCCACTTTCACACCTTCACAAATCTTATATCTGTGCCACAATTAGAAAATAGCATACATTTCCTCTGGTATTGTTCCAGTGGAATATTCCAACTGAACAGGTCCAACTTAGCCGTCACACCAGTGTGCACATCTAGTGGAGAGGATGCTTCTGCTGACATGCTGTATGGAGGCATTAACCTGGCCAACCATCGTGCCAATGGTGAAAGCTCCTGAATAAAAAGGAGGACACGATTGTCACAGCGTGTTTGCTCTCTTTGCTTCTCTTGTCTGAGCCACAAGGCCCTCCCAGAGCAGAGAGTAAAACCCACAAAGAGCTACTCTCTAATGTAATGAGAGGCGACCAGGATGTTGAACAAGCTTTGGCATCAGCACAGAGAGCAAGTGCTAATGTTACAACATAATCTTAAACCAGATCTTCAGTTTTAACTGGATTTATGATTTATTTATATTCCCCATACATGGTAGAAACCGGTGTAGTGATATAGGTATGTTGACCTAATAGTTGATACTGTGCTACTATACTAGTTTTCAGAGGATAATTAACATTAGAAGTGTACTAACACGGTTGTGTGAGAGTTGGCTGCTCTTCTCTCTGGATAAACCTTTGAGGAAAAACACCAGCGGCTATAAAGGATATGTGTATCTGTTTAAGAGTTGAGCAAGTTTAATTACTGTGAATAAAGTGGTTATGCCACATGGCCTAGAGGGAATGCTTCAGTTTCTACTGCACTTTCCTTCGAGCCTAAATGTTTCTTTATAATTACAGCCTCTAATGCTTTTAAACATCAAAATTAATGAAAATGTGGATCTCTAATCAAGCCTAGTTAGTTTTATTTGAACAAGATGGCAGTTTCAAATCTCCCCTATACTGTCAGCAAAAGGCTGCAAGTCACATTTAGGTCGGATGAATGCAATGCACGCCAGCTCCCCTGGTAGTTATGTGATTATATTTGTCTTGGATTTTGTTGTGATGGTAACACAATAGGAAAATTACGCTCCATTTTTTCCCCAATGGTCATCTCCCCATGGCCACGTTATTGCCTCCCATAGTGGAGAAGTCAGGCCCTTGGCATTCAATTTGTAGTACTTTCCAAAGTATGGATCTCCTTCTTGCCCTCCAGTCTTAAGGATGGCAAACATCAGAGACAGATAGTGCTCTGGCACACATAGGACCCATGTCAAAGATTAGGCAAAAATGGAGCACACAATTCTTCTGTTTACACCCAATACCACATTCCTATACCTTTATGTGTCTGTTCATGAGGACATTAATATAATAAGAACTAATAGAAGGTTTGGGGGTTGGATGGGGAAGAAACCCGAGAATAAAAGACATGACCTTAGGATAGTCAAGATAGGAAAGAAAGCACACATCTCTAACTGACCACTCATGCTCCATCAGAATCATATTTTTTCCACTTCATGCTTGGTTTGCCAATGAACCTTTTCCCCTTCTGTAAACAAAACACATATTTGCACAGAAAATTACATATACAAGGAGATGTGCGCTTTACACTCAATGCTTTGGACACTGCAGCTTCTCCAAACGGAGCAAAACAACGGCCTTTATATCTAGTTACGGACAAAGTGCACTTCAGCATGGCTAAGTGGTTTTAGGGGGGTAGGGATGGAGGTGGAGTCAAAATCCATCTTGACATTTCTTGCACCACAATTTTGTAGAATAGAGAATTCAAAGACAGATGTGAAAACCTACAGAGACAAGCTTTAAAGAGCATTAAACAAATACATTTTGGAATTCAAACCAAGGGGTGTCACAAATGCATTTTCTGAAACAACAATTGTGGGAGACTCTTTAAAAATTTGATGTTTATATGCTATAATGTGGCCTCCTTGTTTAACAGTCTGGGATGTTGCTGGAACACATGGCACAACAACTGGAATGGAATCACATCTGACATGTATATATTCCAACTACAACTTATAAATAGCTTAATAAATGTTATGCTCTCCCGCACCACAATACTATTACTCTAGAGATATATCAAAGGAGACATTTGCCCTCTGTCTCCTCAGCATACAAAGAAAGGAGAGTTGTTAGTAGGTAGGTATGCTTGCATCTAATATGAAGGGTTATAGATAAAAGAAACCTGAACACCCAGATGGAGAAACTCTGCTCATTAAACTTAAAAGCATTAAAAAGCTAAGTAAAGAAACAAAGTTCTGCACGTGTACTCTCTAAAATGAGCAATGCATCCGCTTTTCAACATTTCCTCTGAGCTTTAAGACAGCAGTGAAACAGTCGGCAGTGGGAAAAGGTCAATTAGCTTATTAGGGCCTATACAGCTAAAGGTGATTTCATACTGCTGACATCTAATATTCCTTTCCTATCTCTGATTTGACAGTGTGCTCATACTGTATAACATTTGCAAATTATACCAAAGGACATACTGCAGTCCAGCATGGCTGACAGACGACAGACAGACAGACAGACAGACAGACAGGCAGACAGACAGACAGATATAGATAGATAGATAGATAGATAGATAGATAGATCAGAAAACAGTATCTATATTTATGTGTACATTATATCATAGTTTTCCAGCAATTCTTTAAGTTTGCCAGCCTGCATTTATTTCACTGATCGGCAATATCTGACCACCAGTGAAATCCACCGTTCATACCTCAACAGCTTCGAACTAACCGGGAATAAATTGTGGCAAGGTGACGAAAAGAAGAAAAATCACACAATTGGAAAAGTACCTGAGGACATGGGCGAGAGAGAGGTCAGCTCATTGACACTGCTAGCCTGTCAACTGTGCTCTTTTGAAACAAGTCCAGTTGTAGGGGGTCACTGGGGTAGGCACTGCCCACTGAGATTTGTGTTATTTTATCGCCCAGCTCCCAAACAACAACAAGATTTAAGACATTTTATTTTTCCGGTCTCCAGCTTAATTATCTTGACCAGTACCATTAACAAATTAATTGATCGAAAATAATACATTTTCCCAGCCTATGATGGTTGCAGGACTGCCAAGCATGTATTATACACACAATACACATTCATCAATTGTCAGTGACATCTTCACCTAATATCACCTCGTTAATTGTAAATTTAGCATAGGAGTAAAGTGTCCATAAGATGCCAAGCTCTAGCAGTGTAATAAAAACAACTTGTTTTATTTATCGCAGCTCATATAGAAAGAACCTACAGACAAATCATCATGATTTTCAGAATAATTTCATATGTTAGCATTTCCAAAGATCAAGCAACAATTCAGCATGTTTCCATTATGCTAGTGGTCTGATTAACTGGCGTTTTTAGGGAAGATTTACTCTGATGGTGTTGTGCTATTCTTGCTATGAGATTTCACACTAACACAGCCAGCCAAGCCTGTTCCATCAGCATGTCTTCCTCTAATGACTAATGAAGCGCTCCATTGACCAGGATAAGGGAGGGCACTGGTTTGAGATCGCAGCAGATCTGTCTACAACGCTAATAATCATTGCAGTTAATTTCCACTAATTAGCCACATGTATGCCTAGTGAATGTGCTGCTGGTTTTAGATTTGCGACAAGAAGCACTGAGCTGGTGCTTTCAAAGCCAGCGACATCTCGAAGTGCAAAAAAGATTTCCCCCAAAGGGTCCAATGGCCGTGTTCATGGCACCCAATATAAGTTAAAGATATTCTCATGCTTATGAGAGAGAGCAGGCAGTGTAATTTAAATTCTGTTGACATTTACTGTCAAGGAGTATTAATTCACAGGCATCCTCTGCTGCATGGGCTTACTCAGCACCAGTGGGCCCTAGGCTCTGGAGAAAGACATTCTCTCTTTACTGTACTCTTACCAGATTCCCCCTCAGTCCATGGTGGTGATCTGCAGCACACAACCCACAACCCATAGGTCACAATGCCAAAACGTAGGGATATAGCCTGGTGGAATGTCATATATACAGGTTGTGTCCTCAAAGCACACAGACACCTTCAGACTACATTGCAGGGGATATGTCTCTCTCATCATGCCATGTACCAACAGAAAAGATCCCAGATTTCTTTAGCACACCACACAAAGGAAAAATCAACCCAGTTCAACTTCGTGTGAGATCTATTTCTGGTCAAACTATTGCTGTTATGTCGTTAAGTGAATCACAGCAATTTCCATGGAGGCTATGTTCTATAAATAACAAAACACAGCTCTATTAAGACTTGTTTGACCCCTGTTTGACCCCTTCTACAATTCATGTACAGCACAATGTTGGTTCAAAAGAGAAGGGGGCGAAGAAAATGTTGAATGAGATGTGACCTGATTTGGTGTCCCAAAAAATATGCCAAAACCAGATCAATTGCTTGAGCTTAGCTTGTCCCTATTTGGCATTCCATTTTACATGTATTAAGTATTTGTGATGTGCATTTTTCATGACTTTCCTTGAGAAATTTTCATGACTTTCCTTAGAATCATATCTGTGCGTGTGCCTACAACATGTGCAAATACAATATGTGCATGTGCATTTGTGTTCATCTGTTCGCACTGTGTAAAGTGCAATTTGCTATGTGCGCATGCACATTTAACCGTTGAAATAAAGTGTATTGGACAAGGCTTGAGTTTAGCTTAGCTCCTAGCAATGACACGACCTTGAGTGAATAATCCAACCCTAATCATCAGACGATCCAGGGCTAGAAACCTGAGGGAAAATCAGAAGCCTTTTAAAATGTAACAGAGAGCAATTACTTAATTGTGTGGGGCTAATACATATAACAGACTATCTTTAAGGGGATGTTTTATATTGAGGAAAACTCCACTTTGAATACAATAAAATAGCTAAAAAAATGGAATGCTGATATCGATATGTATTCCATGTAGAGACATGTGTCTGCTCTGCAGTCATCATGTACATTCATATTAATATGTACATTAAAATATTCTGGATGCAGGAAAAGTCAGAAAGAAGAGAGAAAAACATTATAAGGAGTCATTCACTGATGACTGCTGAATTTTGAACCTGTTGGTAGTCATTTTCAAACATAAATTAAGAAACCAATGAATGTAGACCATATGTTTTCCGATGAATTGTGACCTAAATGGAGGATTAAACTGTGTATAACAGAGCCTTTAACTGCCTGTGCTGGAGCTGTGACAGGTCCTTGGGAGATACACAGAGACTGCTTGCAACACATGTCACATATCATAGCTTCAATCTGTACCCCAACCACTACCTGCAAGCTACAAATGTGCGCTTCTCCTGTCATTTCTGTAAAGAGAGGAAAGGGGAAAAGGGGGGTTGCAAGCTAAAATTCAAATAGCTTTGCATTCTGTTTTTGTTTTTTTTCTAGCCTACATTCCTCAAATTAGAAAAAAACACACAAATATAATCTAATTTATGGCGTCCAAATATGTTAGATTGCTCCCATCACCCCACTGACCCATCTAACTAAACACCCTAGAGCAAGCAACGCTCTGATTGGAAAACATAACCATCCTTTAAGTTTTTATCTGAATGACGCCTTTGGACTACATTTCCATTATGAACGCTGAATGTGATTGCTTAGATGTACTATGCAAATATAGTTGTGAGGAATAACACTTAACATCCACGTTTAAGATCAGAGACTTGATGGGTTTTGAAATTTAGGAAAGCTGCAGCCCCTGGCCCATGTGCTGCTCAAATTAGTGCTATGGGGATCCGGGGACATGCACACATCTAGAAGGAACATGTAGAGGGAATCTAATTCTGATACACCCATTTCTTATCCTCAGGCCCAAAATCACAAAGATTGCGGTGTGAGATGATTTTTCCCAGTTAATTTGCAAGAGATATTAGCATCTGATTCAAGGGAAATGTATCCATATAAAATGACAGTGAAAATGTACCCCCTTTCATGCTTTGTAACAAGTAACAGAGTTGACAGCACAATCGAGAGAGATTTTTATCAAAATTATTTTCAAACCTATTGTGTTTATAAACAAACAATTTGTCATCCTGCACATTATACTATTGATTTGTCATCCACAAAAATCCCCCTTGCTTATTATTTGGATTTTATTCATCTCTTCATATAGGCATATAGGCTTCAATTTCATATAAATTTTATATTACATTTTTTAAATATTTACATTTTCTCTCTAAAGGCAATTGTCTTGGCTGCAACTCACCACCAATGTTCCTCCACACATGCAGGTTATGCATCAGTTTCTCCATGCATGTTTGGCTTAGGTAAAATAACAGCGAAAACTTCTTGCTGGCATAATAGTGCTTTTGCATTAACTATTGGAAAACATGCTGGATAACATTGTATACATTTCGCTGAACCACACTAGTATTTGTACTGAAGGTCTGAAGGTCTTCCGAGAGTGCTCCTTTAATGGGACACTAGTAGTAGGACACCATCTATCATGTATATTTTAGTTTGGTTTTAATTCTGTAAACACTTAGCAACTGAACACTAAATGAGCCACTATGAGTCACGCCTGGCCTTCAGGATTTTAATTTGGATTTAGGGACTTATTTTTTAATTTGTAACATTTTGCATGAATACTGTCTGGACCCTGGATTCCCACCCTCACAACCAAAAAAGGGAAAGAGACAACAAAAACCAAAACAGTCAATAACAAGGAGTCTGATATTGTTGTGACTGGAAGACCTGCTGTGAATGAGGACAATCTCAGGTCAGTTTGTGATTTTGCTCAGCTGTGTCATTCCCCACTACTCAGCAGACTGGACACCAACTGCCCCTTCCACTAAATGAAACCATTCACTAATCAGTCAAGGGAAATATGATTCCCATTATAGATCAAATTTCTTCCCGGAAGACTAACACCTAACAGTTGACTTAACATACTGGATAAATAAATTCTTTCCTCTTTCTCACGCTGTGGCTCATCACTATACAATGCTGCGGCAAGTCAAACGAGCACAGGGAAGGAGAGCTAAACATCTTGTTGTTTCTGCAGAAGAGCCTTGGGTGGAAGAACAGGTGTTATGGCTGAATACCAATGCAAGCTTAGACAGTAAATGCAACTAGGCTAAATCCCACATTGCGATGACTAATTTATTTCCAAATAGGCATTTAAGACCACTAAACAAAATCAGAGGAGGAAAAATGCATTCATTAAAAATGTGCATTTATACGAATGTGATTAAAGAGCACAATCTCAGTGTGTGGAAAATCCATTTTTACTGCTCTCTTGAATTGAAAGAAATGAAGAGTCCAGCTGGCAAATTTCATGCAGGGGTTTATAATGCAGAGTTAGCACCATTAAATTTTCCTCAAATCTTGATAATATGGTTGTTCTGTCTCTCAAAGGCATCTAATGTTGTTTTTTGTGGTCACAATGTATGTATAATGTACAATCAGTAATGGTGAGACAATGTATCATATCATGTTGTGTTTTTAAAAAAAAAAAAATTCAGATTTCCCTGTGCCAAATTACTGTACCCTTGAAATGGTTACTTACAACTTACTTTTTTTGCTTTCAGCTCCTCAAACCACATTGAGCACATTTTCACTGTAGTCATTCATGAAAAATTCTCATCTTTGCTCATTTTCTTCTTCTTTTGACTATGGCTAGTGTTCAATCGTCTCTTCTCCATGGCTAATGTCAAGGCAGGTGTAAATGAGGCAGGTCAATGGTTATCATAAAGTCCAGGCAAGATTCGTATTTTACGTATAGTATAGTAATGACTTAATGTTTTTTTAAGTCACATATTTTCCATTATCTACAGCCAATTTTCCATTGAATTGATTTGTTGTTATAATATAGGGCAAGGTTTACTTAATGATGCTCCATGACATGAGCATAATACCCACAAAGTGCCGAGTAGCTGATGAGTTTTTGGTTGATTGTTCATGGTGAGCATTTTGAATCAAACACAATATATGTTTGGGAACTTGCTGCAGGTTACGAAAGTAATAAAAATTACATTATATAACTTTCCATATTACATGAGTTCAGATATGAAACCATCCCCCTTGTGTGCTTTGACAGCTGCCACCTGGCCTGTCATAATTCAGCACAGGTACAGTACTGTGTTGCAACACCAACTTCCCCTCCAGAAAACAGATTTTTAAAAATAGATCGACCTCTTCAAGAACCATATTAAAAATGCTTATCTGTAGTACTTCATTCATTTCACAATTGAAGTTGATGTCACTTTTGCCTATTCTAATACATTACAGATTACTTGATATAAGGAAACTACTAAGTGTACAGTTACAATTCTGAAATATGTTGTAGAATGAGGTGATATTTATTCAGTGACTACCTTATAAGTACATAATTTTGCAAAATTTACAGACATTTAATACAGTATCTTATGATTGGGTATATAACGGAGAGAGCTGCCAGGTGATTTTCAACAAAATCTATTTGTTTTGATTCTATTACACTTTTTTAGTTGAGTTAGTTTAATTTAGTTGATATAAGATGTGTCCCCCGCGTGTCTATGGAAAATCAAGCTAGCCACTTAGCCGCTAGTAAACCAGTGGACAGCCTTGGTTAATTAGTGCTCTTAGTGCTGTAGGGAACACTGACCTATATATAAGTAGACACAGTCAATTGAGGTCTGCCCACTGGCTGCAATTTGCTGCTTGCTATTTCCCATAATTCCCAGAGTGTGATGTCACAGCGCCATTGGTAGGATTCTTGGTAAGGGACCTGCACAGCCAATCAAATGCTGTTACATGACAGCCAATCAGGATCTAGTTTGCATCAAGCCATGATGGTTTCCTGTTTAAGCAAAAGTGGATGTAAACAAAGGCAACGGGTACTTTCACAGTAAATAAATGTTGTTTAGCCTTGTTTAGTGTTTATTTATCTGAACCTTGTAACTGCAACATGGTCATGTGTAACCTTATTGTGTGCTGGAAACATGACACTGACATAATGTCAGCCAAACTCGTAAAAGCCTACATTACTTGTGTGCTAACTTAGCTGGCTAGTGTGGAAGAAATTATTCTTAACCTTTAAATTATGTTAATATCACATAATAACATGACCTATGAATCAATGTTACTCTGTGTGGGAATCCGATAAACAAGATAAGAAACATATCACACAGTACAACCTGTTCCCACTGGGTTTAGAAGAATAACCTTGAAGATGGGTGTAGATCCATGCCTGCCTTAAACTCTCTCTATAGAACCACTGTCTAGGTATTTTTCCATTCAGAGAACAGAGGACCTCATGCAGTGATGTCCTGTCTTCTCTCTTTGCACATAATACACTTTGACTAACAAGCAACAGACTGATATTTGAAATCTTTATTAATATAGCATAAAAAGAAAAATAGAGCAATAATTCTTCAACAGCTAGCTACTTAGCTTTTATTTCTGCCTTTTGTTAAAGTACTTTTTCATAGCACCTTAAACACACCGTCTTTTTTGTTGCATCTGTGTTGTTACAACAGGCTATAATATTCTCTTTTCCTCTTTATCTATACAGGTGAAATCATCAGAGTTCAGTTCAAGCCACTGGAGACAAGTCATCATGATCACTGTTCATTATTTTATACTCTACATTTGTTAGTGATAGATGGCAGAAAGCTCTCCTCCTTTTCTGTTAAGCTCTTTAAATCATATGCTCAAGATGTTTTTAAAATCATAATCTTAACAGGAATGTAATACAGCTGAAACGTCAGGTTCCTGAAGTAAAAATACTATTCATAATCACCATAGGGAATTTGATTACCAGCCATAATGGAGTAACAGTACAAGTCTTACGATGAGCTACGAGTTTGTGAAAGGATGGTATATGCTCCTGTAGAAGCCATAAGTCAATTTGATTTCAACCGTTTTTAAGAAATCATGTTTTGAATGTAGTCGCCGTCTGCTAGCTAGCAACATGGGCCGATAAACCAGGCTTTGTAGGCCGGGCTGCTGTCATCCCAGAAGACATCTCTGCCAGGTGGCTGAATCCATAATGGGATGATGACATGATCCATCCTCAAGAGGTGAAAATCATCAGAAATCTTCATTCTCTCTTAATCTTATTGCCAACCAATTTAACTGATGATACAGATATGAAATCAAGACTAGCAGGACAACAGACAAAAACTGCAGACAAAACAATTAGGCTACGCATTAGCAATAGTTAATAGTAATTATAAATGAAGATGAGCTGTAATTAGCTCGTCTTGGAACAATCTACAGTGTGAAATGCATGTTTTACATGTCTGTGTGTGGTACCAGTAATACACTTTGTTGTTGACAGACAGACTAACATGCATATTGTGGTTAAAGCCAAAGCTTAGCTTGCTATTTGGCTAACATCAGCAAGCTCCCAAACTACAACTTTGATGTAACTCTATGGCTTAACTTACTAGGCCAGAGGTTCATCCATCTTCAACCTTAAGGTTTTACTATGAAACGATGATCAGTGACTGTGTAAATTATCAAGTTGTTTCCTTTGATAATTATATGACAGCAATTCTAATTTTTTTCCTACAAGTTATACAAACTATAACTGTGGTATAGACCCACATGAATTCATGTTTCAGCTATTGATTTTGCAATGGCGGTCTATGGGGAAAGAGGCCTTCCAGTATATTTGCTGGCTGTTTGTTACCAGAATGGCACTAGCATAGGAAGTAAGACGACTTCGGCTACTTTTTCTCTAACCTGAGGCTATTCTTTTCTGAATGCAACCCAAAGTCTGAAGAGTTCTCATTGATATGCAGGCATAAGTCCACAAACGTGTTTTAGTTTTAATTGTGAGTTAGGTAGTTAGGTAACATGAATGAGCTATGTAAGTTAGCCTTATCAGACCATAGCTGATTTAAAGCAACAATAGCCTTGAGACAGTCAGTGTATTGTTAGTCCTGCCCTCCTCCTCCTCAGTTGGCTATGTTCACACGGCACCACTTGTCACTCACCTTGATGAGCTGTGTACCTTGAAATGGCATCTAACCTGATAGACTGAGTTAAAATAAGCATCTGTAAAGCCACCACAGGCTTTCAAGAAGCAAATGGCAAATACAAGCAATCTGATGTTCACCTGTGTTTTTTTTAAAGGGACTTGTTTGCTGTATGTTAAGCTTTGTTGTACTTTCTTTTCTTATTGCTTTCTGGCATTGTTATTGCTACGACTTCCCTGCACTCTGGCCGCTAGCCTAACCTTGATAGCCACCACCCAGCTAACTGCCTGCCACGCCCATACAACACACGTCCACGACAAATGCTTCAAAACGTTCCAAACACCATTGAGGTCATCATCATTGTTCTGTTTCGTTGCTGCTGTATGTTTTTGTTGCATATCCTCTATCCTTATGTGTGCCCGTACTGCTAGCTTTCTTGTGGATTCACTATTGTTGACTGCCCGAAAGAATCGAGTAAGTTAAAAGAATCCATTTCCAACACTATACACACAGGGTCAGAGACAGACACAGAGTGATAATGTATAATATATCCTGTTTATGTATTGTTATTTTTATGTAAAAAAAAAAGTTGCATTTTGCAGCTTTAAGATAGATTTGATTAGGTCTGTAGTTTTGTTTTTGAGTTGCATGATACTCCACACCTGTTTTGCATGCTGACTATTGTTGAATGTTGAAAGAACAGCTGAGATTTGATAGGAAATTCAGCTGTAAAGACATTGTAAATGGTGAAGGCCATTATGACATTTTCTAAGAGGTAGGAATCTGTCTTCTCTCTCCCCTAGAAGAGGAATACCATTCACCACCAGCTTTGCGATACCTTATTCACATCGTCGCCTCTCTGTTTTCTAGCTTTGATAAAGAGTTGTTCATATTTACAAATACGGAGTGAACTTTCCTAAGCCATGAACAAGAACAACATGTGAATTCTTAAATTGCTGGTGTGCTCCTTTAAAATCACGTAGCACTTCCACATGAAATATTATTTTGTTTTAATTAAAGTTTTGAGTGACATCATGATCAACTTATGCCAGAAAACTATTATTTCCTGAATTCTAATCTGGCCTCTGCCACAGACGGGGACTCATGCTGGCTTCTTTAACTGCTGACACTGCCGGTCAACGTGATGATTTTTTCCCTCTCCGCGGGTGTTTCTCAAGTTGAAGTGGAGCGGGGAATTGGCAGGACTTAAATTGGTGGCATTTTGTGGTCTTTAAAAGAAAGGCGACTCATTAAAACGAACCCAGAGAAGTCTCCATGTTTCCTCCATCATTAGCCAATGTAACAGCAGATAAGAGAAGTACAATTATAGATCTGGGTAACTTGTGTTGTCAATTTAAAAGTGATGGAGCAGCATAATGTTCAACCTTGAAATATGACCCTCCACCCCACACTGCCATCCATGTTTTAATGAGTGTTAGCCTGAGTAGAGGTTGACTCGCATAGATGGTCACTGCTGATAGCTTGCATATTACTTCTGTTATAAATCAACCACTGCTGATCTTGTCACTTTCAAGTCTTGCTACCTAAATTTTTTTTTTCTTATGGCTTACATTATACCACTAATATCCTGTGTGACAAGGAAAAAGATATGGTAACTGTTAAGCGTTACTGTGTATACTTATCCTCCAAGTATATGAGTGCCAAGCAAACGCAGTGCTTTATGTTAAATGATATTGAAAAACTGCATGTTCTCACTTAGGTAATTATTTTTCTGGAGGCTATTTGTAGAAACTAAAAAAGCGACTTTGCAGTTACGGTCTAATTGGACTAAATTAAAAAAGTTTATGTCTGAATAGAATATGTAATTTCACACCTTTCAATTTAATTTAAAGTTGTTATACCTCCTCTTGAGAACAATGGAGCTTTCTGTGATAATTAAATTAAAAAAAGATTGAAGTTTATTTGTAGAGCTCTTTATCACAAACAAGCCTCAAAGGACTTTACAGGCCTAACTAGGTCAGGCTGATAGCCAATTTAATTTATGATACAATCAATTATATGACAAATAAGATGTTGACCGAATACGAGCAGAACATAAGCACATGAAGTAGTAGAAGTAGGAGTAGAAGTAGAAGAGGACTGAAACTGAAAACTTTATGAAGTAAAATATCTGTGCCCAGTAATTTTAGTCAAAGACACAACATTCACAAATTCTGCTCTGTTTCACTGGTCGCAGAGTGAAGCCAGTGTTCCTCACGTGCATTGGGATCCTTGCAGTGTGCAACATGCAATGCACAGTGATTTGGGTAGGTTTTCTATGGCAGCATAGCAACAATTGCTAGGTAGTCTGCTTGCTAGCTAATGTTGTTTTCATCACTTCCAGTCTGATCACTGCCTTATAGTCACAGAACTGTGATATCCTCAAGGGAAAAAGCCTGGGGGTTCAGGACGACATCGGCAGTGAAATGGATACTGACTATGTGGACTCAGAATGTTTGAGCTTTTCCATTCAAATCACCTGTATTTCATTTTGGTGCTTGGAGTTATGATCAGGAAATATTCCTGTATCCCTGCAGCATCACCCTCAGTGCTGTGTCTACAGATTCTGTCTCTCATGCACTGTCAATGGAGCAACTCCAGGATCCAACACCAAGAGTATTATTTCTTTCATTTATAGACATAGGAAAGATTTTTTTATTTTTTTATTTATTTTTTATTTATTTATATATATATTTTTCATCTGTAACGCATGTAGGATTCTCATCAATATATTTCTATGAATTCAGCGATGCATTGGAACTGACTCCACAGCAATATATTAGCAATATATTAATGAGAAAAGCTTACATGTGTTACCTTTAACATTAGGCAATTTTTTCAAGCTGCAGTGAAATGGTCACTCCCTGAATACCCTGCAGTACCACACATGATCCATGGCTAAGCTTAAGAAAACAATGGCAATATTTTCATGTTGTTTAAGCCACTGGTGTCCCAGTCTTGCACCTTAGCAACAAATGACTCTCACATATTTGTAATTCCTGCAATGATTTCTTGTATTTAATGCCATGTAATTTTCTCATGTCACATTTTTTGATACACTACTTTGATTAAAAGTTTGGCTTCTCAGGCATTTATTTTTAAAGAAGATGGTCTGGATCGTTTGAGCACCTAGGACAGATTATGTTACCTTTATGATTTCATTTGGCTGCTGACTATTTGACTAACACTTGTTACTGCCTTGGCTATGATGCACCTTGCAATACCCTTAAAGTGAAAGCTCTGTCATTATTAGGAAACGGGTCATATTGTAGATCTTCACATAAGTATGGATAATCAATTCTAAATAAAAATACAACCGAGGAAACAGAAACCATGGTAAGACAATGCCAGAAATGAGTGAGAAAATATCCAACTGTGTGAGAGGTGCAAGGGCTCAACCAATATATAACTAGTAGCACTCTCCAAAAGCCTTCATCATTTCTTCATATTTCTATTGGAGCTATAGCTGAAAAAATACTTTTGCATCAAATGATAGAGGAAACTTTAATCACAAGTATTCAAAGATATTTCATTACGTAATTTGGGGAACACTAAGCATGATTAAACATTTGAGGATATGATTCAAGTAGGCATTTTACC
>CABFOQ010000160.1:47646-59189 GCA_900660455.1 Gephyroberyx darwinii | reverse complement strand
TGCCCAATGGGGATGAGGACTGTTAAATAGATAATAGGTGTCTGGACTATTTTGGGAGTACCTTGTATTTAGAGAATTTATTGGTCCATTTTGATCCCTCCCTTTCACCTTCCAATTTGGAAAAAGCTGGGTTTCTAGGGAATGGTCTCTGCTTTAACTTAATTTGGAGTTATTTCACTACATCACTTGCAGAACAGAGAATTCAGTCAGTTTACTCAGTAGTGTGACCTATTACTTACTATGGCACAGGGACACAAGCGCTTGTACACACAACTCCGCTCACTTCCACCTTGGATTAAACATGCTCTTTATGATGTTTATAGGCATGCTAAAAGAGGGTCAGATTACAAGCTTTTGCACAAGTAGGGCATCCATCCTCACATCATGATAGCTTCCCTCTTCTCTCCAGCTTGTAGAACTGGTGCTCACTGATTTAGCCTACAGCCAAATGACATGGAATAGACACTGACGTTCTGGTTACAGAATAGATTATGATTGCCGGGTCATAGACAACAGCCACTGTGGTTGACACACATACTGACCGACTTTTTATTGTGCAAACATAATTCTGTAAGATATGCATATGAGCAAAACTAATGATTTTTCTGCAGGAAATGCCAGTTAATCATACTTTTTCGTGAAATGGAAGAAGCCATAGTGGACCTGTTTCAATGTTAGTGTTAACTTGTTAACTTCCAGTGCCAGTAGGTGCAAGCCTTTCCGCAGTGCCACATCTGTGCAGTGCAGACCTCAGCCTTGGTCCAGCTTCTCTACTCCCCCATCTTCCATCTTCCATCCCCAGGTCCCAAGCGGTCAGGGGGAGCAGTTGTGGGGCAGCTGTGGCTCCTGGTGTGAGTAATGGGCTTCACGCTGTCATCATGAATAAGGTCTCCCACTGGGGTCTCTGTTTCTCAGTCAGACAGACGTCTGCCTGTCTCTGTCTCCTTCTCGCTTCTCTTTCTTGTTCTCTGCATGTGGAGCACACATGCTTGTAATCCAATGGGGAGATGCATGCAGAGACTATATAGCTGGATGGTCTGGAATGATGCCTTCCTCATTGCTAAGTGCTTCCTTTGGCCAGAGGTGAACATGTGGGAAGCCCATAGCGAATTTGCTCCCTAAATCCTTCCAAATGTAGCGGGACTGCTGGAGGGATGAGGAAGGAAGAACTTAAATCTGGTTCCCTTCTATATGTGCCTTTAATTTATATGCTTTTCAAACTTGTCCCCAACTGCACCCAGTCAGCGTTTGCTACTGGTAAGATTTTTAGTTTCTGCATGATACTATGAATCAGTATTCAGTTCTAAAACTTTGGTCACATATGTGTGAAAGACATATAATTGCCTGGATGTACAAAGTGCTTTGGTCTCTTCGTCTCTTTTCCTCCGACATGTGTGTCTTGTTGATAAGGTCAAAGGTCACCAACGAGAGTCAGTGGTCATGAGGGTTAGGACCTTTGTAATACGACCCTGCTGTAACGTGCGTGACTGACCGGCATGACTTTTACAGCTCAGAACTGTTCTTGAGGCACTAAACTGGACGCCTTCCACCAAATCTGAGCCGGGCAGTTTGGCCTCCTTCATTTGGGTCATGTCACTCTAAGGACGGGTCCCCTTGTTTCCTGTGCGGGAAAAAACGCAAAACACAACAAATGCTCAAAGAGGATAAATGTGGCTTAGTGCAGGGCTAAGCTAGGCAATCAGCCCAGTGGGCGTACATAAGTGGAGATTTGCTAGAAAAGGAGTCTGAAAAGAAGAATGGGATACTCTTATGCCGAAACGGACAGTTTTGCTGGGGCTGGGTGAGGTCGCATAAGGCGATTCTAGCCATCCATGTAGTGGTCACGCGACGGCCCCTGATGGCCTCGATTCAGCCACACAACCAGGGGATTGTTCTCCCTCTCATTTCACCAGCTTTAGGATTTTCCAATTGTTCACTGGTCAAATCTGATTAGAGGGTCGTGATCGACCTGAGCCTCTGACAGCGCTGATAGAGCGAGCGTGCGACCAGAGTCAGACAGAGAAAACCTGCAGCATCACCACAGATCCTGGCATCTCAAACACCGGTACACCTTGAAGCTTCTTGTTGAGGTGAAATGTTGAGAGAGTTGTGTCTGGTTATCCTCTTCTTTGGATTCTGATATTGATCACTCCATTGTTGAACTTGATACTATGCTTTTCTGTTTCTGTGGCATCAGTGTATTGCTGAATGAAGTCACTGTGGGTTTTATTGCGTTATCCTGATCTTAGGAATTATATGTGAGTTAATGTTGCCAAATTCTCTATGATTAAGGGAAATCAACAGTGTACACAAACAATCGTACAATCCTTAGATAGCACAGGGTTGTTGTCAAGACCACACTAGCATCCCAAGACAAGCCCAAGCCCAAAGGCGGTTGAAACTGATACCAAGACCAGGGCTGAAAACTTTTTAAAAGTGCTCTATGATATAGAAAAAGGCACACTTTGTTTTTTTTATTTACAATGTAGACACATTGTAACCTATATACAGTTGCCAAGGAATGCTGGCAACAGAACTGCCTTGGACAGAACTGTAAAACATGCAAAGACGCAGGCAGTACATTTAACAAATCAAACGGCATAAAAGAAAAGTGGAAAATGTGTAGAATAACACATGGCCCATGATGGTGTACAACACTATAACGCTGAAATAGCATGCAGAGGTCTCTAATTGTACAGTGAGTATATTGGCATGGTGCCTCTGTGTTAGCTTTTCTTGCACAGAAAGTGTTGGTTTTGGTGAAGCCCAAAGCCTCTTAATCCCCAGGAGCCAATAAAGTCACACATATCTGCTCATCACACACACACATGCACACACACACACACACACACACACGTGCGAGTCTACACTGACCGACAAGGCTGGGGGATCCCAATCTTTATTTCTGCTTCATCCCTACATCTCCACCCCTGATTCTCCCCTGATCCGAATTGCCAGCCTGCTTGCCGCCCAGCAGGGGCCCTTCTCTTTCGGAGAGGGCTTAGCATGAGACATATGGGAAAGTCCTTGTCTGCCAGATCACTCTCTTTGGACGGGCTAGTGTTGGATAATGACACACTGGAGACATGGCAAGTAGAAAGTGAGAGCCCGAGATCTGCTGTCAGACTGACTCCCTAACCCGGCCGAGAGCCTGACCATGTTGTCTGTCGATAGAGGAAAAGGCACTCAGGCTTGTATTATGACTGCATGGCCTATTTTAGCCCTGAGACCCACATTTCAGCAATAGAGTCTAGGTCATTTCAGTGCTGAGAGCGCAGAGCGCTGGGTGTTCATTCATATGTCTCTACTTATGGGGCTTAGGGATTGTGCGGCATTTCTGACGTTATTCCAGAAAAATAGCGGCGTTAAAAATGGAGGAAAATTCAAGATTGGGTAAGTTGGAGAAAATCTCGTATGTGTCAGCTTTTGAGAGAGTTTGTGTGGCCTTTGATTTTCAGTTCTGTGGAAGAATTTGTCCAGTTGTAGGCTGGAAAGGTGTTAAGCCCGCTACAGTTTCATTTCAACAGAGATCGTTTTGAGATAAAATGCATTTTCCTTTGAAGTCTCAATGTCGTTGAGAGTTTTGGCAGTTTAATGAACAGGAACTGGCAAAGAGAGGGGAAGTTTTTAATATGTTAACTGGGCTGTGGCTTGAAAAAGGGGTGCAGGCTTTTTAACCAGTCAGTGTGAGACGGGACACAGCGCCTCTCCTCTAATCACCCCGGTTGCAGCGAGCAGCGGTGCATTCTGATGATGCATCAAACACACTTTGTTCACCTCAGCAGCACACAGTCACATCAAAGCGCTCGGCAGCCTGTGATTGTGTGCATGTATGAAGGGGTGATTGGGGGGGGGGGGATCTGCAATCATCAGACCTCAGGCTGAAAATTGATTGGAGCCTTAATTGTATTTCCTGGACTGCTGTTGAACGCTGTGTTTGAAATTCTGTGCGAGTAGTATGAGGGTCAGAAAAGTCAGTTTGCGTTCGCCTACCCCCCCCCAACACACACATACGCACCATTCGTCCTTCCCTTTCTCTCTCCTTCCCCGAATGGTGTTTTCAATAGGTCATTGGGTCACTGGCATGCACTTGGAGATTGATCACATTGAGCAAGACAGTTGTTTTTTTTCTGTAAAGGAATGCTCTGTTTGTCATCTGAGAGTTATATTCCATCTATCAAAAAACATTCAAGCAGTCTCTCTTATGTAAGTAGGTTTTTAGTTGGTACAATTTATGGTAAAGACAAATTGCACAATTTATTTCTCAGGATTGTTTTGCTGGGCGACTTTGTGCCATTGTGTTTTCTGCAGCATTTCCTGCTTTGGGAATATAAATATGTTTGTTCATATGTTCGGCTTTTTCAATGCAACTAATGCTCACTCAGCCCCTCTACCAAGTGCTTCTCTTGTTCTCTAAAAGCATTATGCACTGTGTTTTTTTAATCAGTGCACCATCAAATGTGATTATTGGGAGGTAACTATCCAAAGCATTCTTATTTGTGTTGTTGCACCGCATGACTTGCTTGGGGAAATTAGATGATATCTACTAGTTCAACCAGAACCTTGTATTCAAGATGACAAAAGAGCGCAGAGTTGGAATACACTTATTTATAATAATGCTACAGAGATAGAAGCAAGACTTTGCCTTCCTGAACTGGTAATTTCAGTGAAATAACTTGATTTCCTGATGGCCAAGAATATACACTAATTTGCAAGTGCATTACTACCCTTGTATTTTTGTTGGCATGTGCTGGCTGGATAGAAGAAATCTTCAAACAGTCACACCTAACCTGGGGAGTTTTTGTCCACATTAAGTCATTCCAGTCACTCAGCGCTGCTGCTAAACTTCACAGACTTTTACTGCCCTGTCGCCGCCCTCAAAGGGCTATAGTCTGTCCAGTGAGATGCCACACATCTGTAACTTCTGTGACAGGAGAACTTTGAAATGGAAGTGGTATGGAGAACAGGGCAGCTCCAGAGCACCCTGGTTGCAGTTAGAAGCACAAAGGGTCTCTTTCAGGTGTAAAGGTATTCCGCAGATGCAAACCAACCTCTCCAAACTGCCACAGCCACAACCCCCCTTCCCCCTTCCCTCAGCCCCAGCCACAATATGGGGAAGCAGACAGGGCATGGCATCAAAGTGTTTTTTAACCATCCTGCCACTTAGCAATGCGAAGGTCACCGGGGTCTTGTTAGCCCCAGCCTACATGCTGGCTTTCTGTCTGGAAGTTATGCAGGTACGGCTGTGTATCAGTCATCGTCTACAGCAACAAAAGATATTAATTTCATTTTATGTTCATTGCTTTATTTGGCTTATTTGATATGTGTTATGTGTGCATCCGTGCCGCATCAACAACATTTTGATTCCATCTGTTTGCTTGCCTAATAATAGTTCAAATATTTTTCATTTCAGGTTGCCTCCAACCTATAAAGTGGTAATCAGTGTAAAAGTCCCCCGTCATGCATTTATCCTCCATCTATCCCGCATTAATCCTGCAGGCAATTTGTTATTGAATGTTACGCCAAATGAACATATTGTAACACAAAACTGTCTCTCAACCAAAAAAGTTTTCCCAAAAAATCCCTCTTATGCAAAAAAAGTACCATAAAGGGATTTGTGATGTACAAATGCTATGTCTGTAGGTGGTCACCTGCATAAATCCCCCTCAGTCTAAGTACTTCTACTTGCCATGCTGGTCGTGCCTATCGGTTAGTCCTTCACCTGGTGTCAGCATCCAAGGACTCCCATGCTGTGTGTGTCATGCCCCCTTTGCTCTATAGGTTGTGCTGATTAAGGCCAGCATTGCTGGAGCAATCTGCCACTGGCCCTGCCTGCCTAGGCTGTTCACTCAGCAGCTAGGGGCTTGATTACAGCCGGCTTTATGGCTCAGGCTGGCCAGATGGTCTGGCTAGCTCTGTCCTGCCTGTCTGTACTAGTTCTGATCCAGCACCACACAACAGCCAGGGCTAATCAGTGGAGAACTACCAGGGGCTTGTCATATAACAAAGCATGTAAGAAACAATGTTCATGGATACTCCATGTTGGTATGGACAGGCATATATGTGATTACTTGTTGTTAATGTGTAATGCAACCAACTCTCACTAGAAATGCTGCTCTTTATCTAGTTCATAAGCATGCTTTTGGATTGGCTTGACAAGCGACAGGACCTTCTGTCATACTGACAAGCACATGATTCATGTGTTGTGGACTGGACGAAGGACGATGCAATAGTCCTTGCTAACATGAATGACATGCAACACACAAAGCATGAATCCCACTGTAAATAACTTGCATTGCATCCTGCATATTCCATTGTCATTGTCCGGTTCAGCTTTGTCACGTGATCCATTCCTTTGTTGGTTTAACCTCGCCATAAATCAAACCAGTAAAAGAAGAACAAGACCGTGTCATGAAATTCAAATGATGCCCACCTGACAATGGCGAAGCCCTGCTTTTGTCAAAGTCTTCCTTTTTTTATCAACAGCTGGTCATCACTCCCCGTCCACTGGGGCTCTTGAATGTCAGCATGTGTTTTATCTTCTCGTGTCCTTTGTTTTGTGGGATACATGTTCCCAGCTTATGCAGCTTATCTGGCGCTGTGGTAGTCCTTTTCTGACAGAATCAGAAGTAAATGCATGTAGGGCCAAAGTTCAGACTACAGCTAGTGGGATAAAGATGACATGTGGGTCTTACGTGCACTTTTCGTTTTGTACCTTCTTTGTATGCAGCTTGCAACGTTAGTAGGACAAAATAGAGGCACAGAATGTTTTGTGCCGGCCAGGTCTTGAAGGTCAGGGTTATTCACTGTGTTTGCCACTGTGATTGCACTTAATTCAAGCTATCACACGCACACCCACAGACATGCACACACACAATCACACACAGTAAATCAGTAAGTATCATGTTTGCCCATTTGGTTTTCTAGTCATTTCGACAGAATGTGCACCACATACTGAACCGCACAGGAGTTGGGATTCAGTCCAAAAAAAAAAACACTCATCCCTTGTTGTGTTTCTGTGTGTTTCTGGCACTGATTCAATTCCATTCTTTTCTCATTTTTAGTGTGTGCACATCTGTGTATGTGTGTCTGAGTTTGTGTGTCTGTGTGTATGTATTTGCTGTTCTAAACACCCAGTGTCTGGTAGGTCACAGGAAGTGGTGCATTTTATGTTTTTTAGAATAACTAGAAGAACTGGGTAGTTAGCATGAGCAGCCATAGCTGCCGTGGCTGAACAGACAAAGAAAAGAGCGCCACCTACAGGAACTCAAACTCCAAATAACAGGAGGAACTTTAATCAGCCTTGACCTCCTTTTTTATATTTTATTTGTATGTTTCTGCTTTTATGTTCCTCACTTTGCCTACATTATATTTTGCATTTAATGTTGATTTAATCTTATTGTTTTTACCTTTTAAAGATACCTTTATTTCAGGTAACCTATATTATGTATGAATGAACATATGGCCTGTGCATTACTGGTAACATGCCTTGTTTTTGCAGGATGGAAGAGACGGTGCGGTCGCTGCTGCAGAATCAGGGCGTCCTGGAGCAGACGGCTGTGGACACAGTGGACATCATGAAGGCCTACAAGGTAACTGCCCCCCACCCCCCGCCCCCACCTAAACTACCATTCCCAGAATCCCTGCATCCCTGTCACACTTCCTGTGGTTATTGAAATGAGAGTAAGACATAGATAGTGAGAGTTTAGAGGTTTATATTTAGTTCATGCTGATGCAATGCAAATGCCAGATTTAGTTGTAGTTAATGCTTTTTGTCTTTTAAAAAACATATCTGCTCCCCCTATGTTTACATTGTGTAATATTTCCAAAATGTAACTGATCATATCACCTAAAATGCGTCTATTTTGTAATCAAGTGTCTTAATAAAACCAATAATTTCACTAACTTTATAGAGTTATGTTTATTTTCATGCCAGTAATCATATTTTTCATATTCTTCTAATTTTAGAATGATATTTTTCAACCAGCGTATCCTCAGTGAACAAAGCCAAGGTGAAGCCGTTCAATTGCTGACCTTGTTACATAAGAAACATAGATGCTGGGATGGAGCAAGGAAGCAGCAAGAATAGGAAATACATGTATGAGGCATCGGGTCATCTTTTAGGTCACACTTCACAATTCAAAACTCAGCGTGTTTCCTTGGTATTGCATCGTTGAAATGCTGTTGCCTCAACCAGTGTCTCATCCAGCCATTACTATTCACCACCATGTTTTAGAGCCTTGACTTAAAGACAAAAAGTTATTTTGCCTCAAACTTTGTGTGATGCATACGGGGGCAGCCACCCTTCAAGTGTTTATCCTGCACCCATCCTATTTCAGTACTGCAGATAAATCTTTCTTGAATGTTATATTCTAGATCCAAAAAATTTGTATATTATAAAACAAAACTCTACCAGTTGCCAGGCCGTTGTTTTCAACTTCCGACAGCCGAAAAGAAAGCAAAACATGTTTTTTTCCAAACTACTCCACTGGGGCATAAAGGAAAAGGGCATCATTAGTTCAGCAAGCATGCACTAAAAAGTGTGTCATCCGAAACAGCTACATCTATACATCTGTTGGATGGATGTAGAAAAAAAAAACGTCATCGTTCGTTCATCATCATCGTTCGTTCATCGTCATCGTTCGTTCATCATCATCGTTCGTTCATCGTCATCGTTCGTTTTTTATAGATGTAGCTGTTTCGGATGACACACTTTTTAGTGCGTGAGCACCATAAGACTCAATGTTGCTTGTCTTACTGCATATGTATAACAATGAGCTTAATGCTGATGTGATGTGATGATGTGATATTGTAACCGGACAGGCCATTCCAAGCACGTGGATATCTGGTCAATCCTCGTATGGTTTCATTATAGGGGGTAACAGTGTCTTAGGTATTAATAAACATGAGTGGATTGTGAAACATGGGATTAGAGGATACGAGCATGTGCCGGAGAGACTGATATCCTTTAAGCTGTCCTGGGGTGCAAAAAGCCTGCTGGAGGCAGCTGATCATACATATGTGAGGAGACAGCCTGGCCTCGTGAAATTTTGCAAAGTGGGCATGACGTGTTAAAATGCTCAGTGCATGTAAAAGTGAGAGAAACCCCACCACAAAAGGATTACACGGAGGAGACACGATAAGAAACAGTAGACAGTAGTTTGACATTGAACTAGCGAGGTGGAAAGCAAACGTCATGAAGGTCGGGGTGGTGGAGGGGCGGTCATGCTCATTGTGAGCAACATTTTCATTTCCTACTCAGCTGTAGAACTCAATTATCTGAAGAGGGTGAAACAGTTTATATTACTTTAATTCCACATCGGATGTATGTAGATACTTCCTTCCTGTGAAAACAGTGCTGAAAAAAGAAAGAAAGAAAGAAAGAAAGAGAGAAAGAAAGAGAGAAAGAAAGAAAGAAAGAAAGAAAACTTATTATGGTGTTCCCAGTTGTTATGTAACTGAACACCAACAGTTCCTTCGCAGTTATCTGCTCCTACTGCGGCTCTATTCTGTGTATTCAGCAGACAAACTCAATAACTTGAAAGGGCAGTCTGAGGGACAAGGTTCCCTCCTCTCTCCCACTGCAGACTCTCTCTGTGGAGATTATTACCAAGCCCTTTAATGCTGTCTGATGAGCATTCTCTCAAAGCAAACCGCCGACTTGAAGAAGTACGACAGCAAACAAAAGCAAACTTAAAACCGTGACTATAAAGTATTGCCTCTAACACAATTGTCTGATGGAATCAGACAAGATTGAAACCCTAATATATGTTTAGAGGAGATTGGATCAAGTTGAAAACAAAGTGCTCTGAAGGACATTATTTCCAATTCCTATTAGGAGAGAGGGGTGGCTTTCTTTCTGCTGCATTTGGTTATAAGGCATAGTGGCGTTTCACCCATCCATCATTGCTGCTAACTGCGACTTTGTCCAGCACATTAACCATAGGTATCTTCAGGCTTGACAATTATCTGTCAAGGCCCGGGTAGGGATGAAAAATGTTATACGTGCGCACAGTCATACATCAGGCCATAACAATTGAATACCTCTATGTCATTGGAACAAAAGGTATCATTACTTCATTCAAAACTCTCTGACCAGCTGTAGCTTGCCATCGTCAATCTAACTCCCACTCCCAAGATAAGGCTGTATTGGAAAAAGGGTATTGCAAATGGAAAAACAATACAAGGAACCAATACTGCTTGTAATAGCTCTCTGATGTATATTTGAGAGGATGAGAAGTATTGGTGTATTGGTGATGTATTGGTGTTGGTGATGTATTGGTATTGGTGATGCTAGCATTGTTGTTAGCTGTGTTGGTAGCTGACGTGGAAGAATGGTTGATGGTTGGCTTGAGGCTGCAAGAAAATGAACAAAATAGTATGATGATAGGCAGAGCCAATTAAGATTATCCAGTTTCTTTTGACTGGGCCTTCTTATGTGTTTCAGAATACCTTTTATCAACCAATTTGAACCTTGATCTGTCCATTTTCCTTTTACGTTAACTGTTTACAACACAGGTAACACGTTGCTTGAGACTCGTTGTCACCGACTAGAGGTTGCATGAGTGTCATTTTTGGACGATGTCATTTTCAGTGATGATGAATAGACTGACTGTTAGCAATTGAAAAACTATGACTAAAAAAATGATAATTCTAAAATAATGCATAGCCCCAGGACTATGCAGAGGGACATCACGGGAACGCATACCCCAGTTTGGGAACAGTCGGTATAGGGGAATGATTTTCAGTGAGGGTCACTCGTTTCCTAATTTTTGGTTTGAGTTCCATGGATTCCTTGGAAAATGTGAATATTCTCCCGAGGCCACCTCATTGTGTTTTCTCTTTACTGTTCAGTGCTAGACAGTGCCTAATTAGTAGCTAATTATTACCAGTAGTTAATTATCACAGATGCCAGGAAGCCAATAAAAAAAACAACATGAGAGAGAGAGAGAGCAAGAGATAGCGAGCAGAGAGCAAGAGAGAGAGAGGCTGTCAAAGGCAGAGACAGATAAACAATGAGGGCAGAGAGAGAGTAAGAGAGTAGAAGAGGCAGAGAGAGAGGAGGAGAGAGAGAGAGAGAGTGTAAGGTCCCCATGTTACAGACAAGATGAGAGTCCTCAAGGTCACTGCCACTCTTTGGAAAACAAGGGAAACATGATTAGGGATTAGGGGATGTTTTGGAGCTCTGTTGTCGAAGCTACCTCCCTGATCCACTATCCTTTCTTCTCTACCCTCTCGCTTCCTCTCTCTTTTGCTTTCTTCTTCCCTCTAATTGTTGTCTTCCACTGCTCCTTCCACTCTTTTTATTCCCTCTAATTTGTTATTTTTTATAACTCTGTTTTTAACTCCTTATGCTCTGCTTTTACTCTCCCGTTATTATTTTCTTGTTGCCTTCCTTCCCTCTCTGTTTCTTTCGATGTCTCTCTGTTTCTCTCTAACCTCCTCTCTTCTTCTGTATGTCAGGATAAACTCTCCGAGGAGGTGCAGAAGCAGCATGACGGCCCCGATGAGCATGGCCCCCCACTGGCGACTCAGCCAGAGCC
>CABFOQ010000160.1:29389-47626 GCA_900660455.1 Gephyroberyx darwinii | reverse complement strand
GGGCCGCTGCTGACTGCCGATCCTGATGCCGGCCAAGCAGAAGAGGACAAAGACAAAACCAAGCTCCTTCTGGACCGCCTCAAAGTCCTGGAGGTATGACAGATCCACCACTGTGCTTTACTTTCTTTATTTCAATCTTTCTATCTTTCATTGCTTCTTTCCTCGTTCTTTCTTCTTCCTTCGTCCCTCTTCGTTCTTCTTCATGTCCGCACTTGCAACCACCCCCATCGTTTGTGGTCAGCGTGTCTGCCAGTTGTCAGAGTCCTTACTCTGTTCTGTCTGAAAGCACGACGGCTCACCAAATTCTCCAGCGCTCTTCGTTTGGAGAGCAAATCATCCTATGAGAGTCGCCATCGGGGGCCTTGGGCTGTACTCCAGCCTTGCTTTGTTTTCCTCTGCGCTCGGGGATTGGAGCTCTACTTCGCTATGCACCCCAAGAAACAGCTGAGGAGCACAGCCAGAATAATCCACACAAATGGTTTCCAACTGAAGCCACTGGACACACATCCTCTCAGATCTCCTCAGCAATTAAAGGACTCAGACTTAATTAAATTAGGCCCCCAGACTTACCTACTCATTCCTAAGTGACTCCACAGGGTTTGCTGATGTTGACGTAGCGAGCGCCTGTGTTATGCATTCTTCATCTGTCCTTGAGTTGTGTACAGCTTTTCAAAGAAATGTTGATCTTCAAGTTGGTAATGATTCCAATGCTTAAGAAGGTGACTGACATCGCCATCTAACAAGAAAGAAAAATATCAAAAGCAAGAAAAATATCAAGCGTTAGAAACAAAAGCGTATGGATTCAGAATGATTAGTGTCTTTTGGTGCACAAACAAATTCCTTTAACACCCTGCAGTTCAGCGAGTCCTCATAAAACAAGCACAGACAAAAAAACTTCTTTAGAGAATGAAAACCCACAGGGCACATTCTCCCTTTGTTTGCCAACATTGCACTAACTTCTCCTTGACAGAAAATAGTGGCTCAAGCTAATTACAGCAAAGCGTCGGGTAATTGCCTGTTGCTCTTCGACTGTAAGTTATCTTCAGGGAATGGCAGGAAGTACGGTTGACCTGTCTGGCGATCTGTCGGCAGGAGCACATTACCCAAACATTACCTTTTAAATGGCTTTATCAAAAGTTATCTGCCATTTTATTCCATCCTACTGCGCAGGTGATGGATGCTCCACCAGCAAAAGCAGCAAAAACAAAGCCGAGGCAATACATCACTGCCCTGCATTGTGTATAAACTCCGCTGACACTAAGTAAGCACTGCCCAGCTCTTATTTCTCCAGCCCAAATGATACTGTTTGTTAACATGGCGGCACTATACACTGCCTAAAACTTGTATTTAAAGGAGTTTTTGGGAGCTTGCCCAATTTGTCCTTACTTTTTAATTGATGAGAACATAGACACCAAAACCATCCATGTGCCCCCAGAATAGATTGTTCTTTTAGTGCTCCATGCTAACACTTTAGCATATGTTGGGAGAGGCAACTATTATCTCAAAAGTGAGAAAAGGAGAACTTGTAGCAGCTCTAAATTATAGATTATAATGGTATACTGCTAAGTATAGGAGTGTAGGAGATTGTTAAAATGTATACATATGACAAAAATAGCCTACTGTTTTGACCTACCAGGGACTACTTGTTTTGTTTCTATAGGAAGTGTGCAGCTCATGACTGTGTACAACTAAATCTCTCTGCACAGTAAATACATGGTTGCTCACCTGAAATAGTTCCAAAAATATCCATTAAATAGTTAAATTTTAAAATGTATAAATCTACTGGTCATGTAATAAATAAAACATTATTTTTTATTACTGACTCATTTTTAATGTCAGTTGCAAACATGGTAAGATTATGTATACAAAGGGAAGAATACATTCCATAGTTATATGTAATGTACTTATTGTACCTCATTGTTAATGTCCCTTTATACACAGTTGAACATCAATACAGAGGGTGCCTTATTTAAATACCTCACGGTACAACAGCAGGATTATCTGGTTTTGCTCTGATTCTTTCACATTTGCATCATACACAACATTATTGTACATTATCATACACAACATCATTTCTAATATATATTTATATTGCACAGCCAGCCCTATTTAAACATTTAAAGGTATCCTGTCTGACTCTAAACTCAGGTGACAAAGCAGTAGTTAAGTTTATATTAGGGTTAAAGTGAGAAAGCAAAGTGGCATCCAATAACTGTGTGTAATGGCTTTGATGTGGAGAATCAGATAATACTGTGAAGTGCTACTTCTTGTGTTGGACAAAAGGTTTCTTGTGTAGGTGAAGTGCTAACAGGATTGATGGCTATTAATAAGCGGACTGCCTCATACCCTTTTTTGCTGTTGAGAATGACTTCTCGAACAAAGTGGATTTCATCTAGCTCAAGAATATGTGTGGATTTTATTGTGCAATTCTGGACAAAGATGTGGTCTAGGGAGGGGTTGTAATGCTGGATTTTCTTGAGTAATGATGACACCACAAAATAACTAAGTTGTTAAGGGTTTTTCTATTCAAACAAACAAACAAAGGCGCAAGATAACCAAGCTTTTACTAAATTTGTTTCAAACAAACTGAATGAGAACAGAACTACTTAAGACAGTCATTACATTTGCACCCACAACCATAGCTGTGCATGCTAGCCATTGATGCGATTAGTGTTTTTTCCCAGATGGTACAATTGGAAAGTTTTGGGCTGTAATTATGTTTTTCCATGTTTTAATCAAGGGATTGGTAGTTTCTACTAAAGGGCATAGGGCAAGAGAATCACGGCTGTCGGACTGCAAGCTGACAGCTCCTAATATGCTGCCTGCCTCTGACAAATTGGAAACTCCCAGAGATCAATAGGGCGCCGCCTTAAAGGTGAAGCAGCAATGCTCACCAAGTCGAGGAAATATTCTTATTAGGCCCAAACTCCAAATGGCTAGCTGCCGCCCCAAAGTTCAGCATCATAACTTCCATCCCCTTGACCTTTCTGTAGGTAGTACTTGGTAAATTTTTTATTGGCCATCCTGCTTCAGCATTGACACATGACCTTTGTGAAGTTCTACTTGGCCGCTGTTCAGCTCAATTGTTATTTCTGACGCCTTTATCACTGATGGTTTGTTGCATTAAATGTATCTAAAGGCCTTGGAAGGTTGGTACCGTCTTGATTGAGTGCATCTGATTGTGTGTATGTGTGTTCTTTCTGGTTTGCAGGAGGAGAACTCCGCCTTGGCCTCGGAGAATGAGAGCCAGAGGGAGCAGTACGAACGCTGTCTAGATGAGGTGAGCGTGGACAACTTTTTTTTTTACCATGCCTCATCCTGAGGTACATTGAAGTGGTGCTTACCTTGGAAAGTCCATGAGCATTTGTCGGAACAAATTGCTTTGAATGAATAGAACAGAATGTTTGGTATTGTAGGGCTTGAGTTGATGGGGGGTTGAGGGTGAACTATTATTATCATTAATTTAGCAAGCAAAGTATCATATTTTTCAGGAATTAAAATTCTCTCATTGTAGTATAAGCCAGAGGCCAGCAACAGCTAACTTTCTACTGCATTATTAGCTGACTATCATACTCCCATCTGATAATTTCATAGTGTAACAAGTGCAACACAACTAATTACAACTGAGTTACTGCTTTTCTACTCTTATGTATTCTACTATGGAGCAAACCTTGCAGTCAGTACACCTATGTTGGTTCTTTACTGTGGTAATAAGTACAAGGGTGCTGCCACCAATACCCGGCTGGGTCACCTACCTGTCCCCATCACCGTCGTACCTCTAATCCCAGTAAAGAACACCCCGCTGTAATAAACCTGTACAATAAACACTCTAAAAATGTGTGCTGTTGAATAGCTTTAACCTTGTGCGAATTATACTTGCTGGAGCGATGGTTTATGTAACAATGGCACTTCTGGACCCTCTGGTTATTTGTGAGAGCTTGATAGGTGCTGTTTAGGGATGCACATGAGGAGAATAAATCAGGCCCTTGGCTGGGCCCGGTCGCTGACTCACTCAGGGTGGTAGCACAGCTACTGGGAAATATGTCCAGCAGGGACAAGGGACAATTTCGTCCTGGAATCAAAAGGCTCAACAGGCAACAGACTCGGATGTGCCAGTGGGAGGGAGAGATGGGTGAGAAGGGGAGCAAAAGAAGAAAGGATGGAGAAAGAGTAGAAAACGGGAATAGAGAGAAGATTGAAAGAGAGGGAGTAGGAAAATGTGTTTGCATCCTACGTGGCGTGTGTCAGGGGTAAACAACAGGCCTCTCCTTTCTGCTTCCCTGCCCTCACTAAGATGGCTCAACTTGGCTATGTTGTGTTTACTTGTCAACTGTTTTCCTGTGTGGTTCACTTTTGCGGAGGCAAGGCTTGGTAATGATCCTGTTTTGATGATGGAGGCTGTGTGCCTCTCTAACGACTGCACTGCAGGGCTCTCTCACACAACAACTGTGGAAAATCTAAAGTTTTGTTTTGTAACAGAAGGGATGATTATTTTTATGTGAGACCAGCTGCTTCTTTCAAATTTGGATCCCATGTGCGCTTGTTTCTAACTTGATTTGGCCTTTCTCAAATAGTTGTATCAAAGTTTTGAAACTGCAAAGGAGGTTGGTTAGTCGCCCCGTGTTGTAACACTGCAATCAGAGTTTTGATTCCTCGTCCAAGATCATTAAATTAAGTTTCATTTGATCCCTCCACTCATGTCCAGCAGGGACAAGATCTGTAACTTGTGGTCCCAGAAGTAGCGCTCACTTCATCGTATTTACTCCCATCTCTCTTCATTCAATAAATGGGAGAGAGGACACTTCAAATACCGATGTGGCTTCACGGCGTATTAATGAGCAATCAATGGGCAGTAATCGGAGCCGCTGCTCGATAGGCTTTGCGGTCTGAACTGCGGGCGGGTGTGAGGTGCTGTGAGACCCAGACACAACAGCACTTTAGCTTGGCACACCTCTGCTCCTACATCCACCCCGCACTGTCAATACCACGATCAAGAGGCAAGAATTAAGCGTTGTGAAAGACGTGTGTGCTCCAATCTGTTCTGCTCCAGCACTTACCTCTGGCCTTACCTGCCACCGCACATTGGATTAATGACTATTGGGTTCATTCCAAATCTGCACACACACACCCACACACACACACACACATACTGTGCATAAATAGAGACACATACACCCTCGGTCTCTCTCACACACACTAGAAACTAGAAAATAGGGAGAGGGGGGAAAAAACCCAACCGTAATATATTGTGCCATTGTGTTCACTTAAGCTTGTAATAATTCAACTTAGGTGTAAATTAGCTGAGGAAGTACAGTAAAGTGCAGCGTTAGCAGTGTGAGGGCAGTCTTCAGAGGCCCAGCAGAGTCAGAGAGAGCCAAGAAGACCTTGTCTGGGTGCCAAAGCAGCCAAATTAACATTTCATGATGTCTTGTTTTTCTTTCTTTCTCTGTCTGTTTTAGGTTGCCAATCAAGTTGTGCAGGCGCTTCTCACCCAAAAGGTTTGCCTCTCATTTCCATGGACATGGTTTTGCTGTTCCTCTCACAGCACTGTTAACAGCATTAAATTAATCACATTACCCATCTGATTCATGATATGTTACGTATCATATGCATTATACAGCGTATTCTGATAAGCTTCCCATGTTTGTTCTGACTTAGGATCTGAGAGAGGAGTGTCTGAAGCTGCGGACCCGTGTGTTTGACCTCGAGCAACAGAATCAGACCCTGAGCGTCCTCTTCCAGCAGCGGGTCAAGCCCGCCTCGGACCTGCTTCTCCAGGTAGGCCGCTAACACCCGTCCACCCTGAACCAACTCTCTAGAACCCATCCAGTTTCGTTTAAACTTCTACCTGCTGAGGAAAGGTTAGCGGAGCACACATGCTACATACTACATCCTTCGGTTAAAGATTCTCCTCCTAGATTCACATCTAGGAGCTGCCCAGCACAACCACTCTCGCAGGCAGAGCTGCTCTGCTGGCAGAAATAATCGTATTGGTTGAGTTAAACCTCAATGGGCGGAGCCAAAGAGTTTTGGAGTGCAGGTTAGCTAACTGGCTTCAGTCTATCGTTACTCAGCCAGCCAGGTTATTTGTGCCTCCAGAGCAGCTCTGCCACTGAGAAATGTTTGTGCAACTAAAACTCCAATCTGCTGTGTGAAGGAAGAGCGCATCTCTTTCACTTCCTCTTCCCAGTACAGATTTGAACCGGCAACCAAGCAGTCACAAGCTCTCCTCTGTAACCATCAGCCAACTGCCACCCTATTTGTATTCCCCACAAACCCCCACACTCTCCTTAGTTCATCTCTCATCTGGAGTGGCTGAAAATTGCCTCAGTTCATCTTTGTTCCCCGGGAAAACACCAATTTACTGAAATGTGTCTATGTGTGCATTCCAACTTGATATTTATGGTGTAATTATAAGACAGACAGACCTGCCACAATATGGCTTACCCATCTATTGTCAACAGTGATGTAGTATAGCAGGGCAATAAGGGCAGTGTGGAATGTAGGACTTCACATAATTGTGCAAATTGCCGCGTGGCTCCTTGCTGTCAATACGAGAGCAGTAAATGCAACCTGCCAAAAAAAGAGAGGCAAGGGAGCTGTCAGTCCAGTCCTGAGGAACGGGGAGGGATAGAAGAGAGAGAGATGAGGATGGAAAGAGAGGAAGCGAGCGAGGAGAGATAAGAAGTGAGGGGGGAGCGAAAATGGAGAGAGACGAGATAGCAGAAGAACATGTGGGCTGAGTAAAGACAGAGAGGAGGTAGAAGTGAAAAAGCAAGGACAAAAAAGACCGAAGAGGCAGAAATGGAGGAAAAAGGAAGAGGAAAGAGACAATTAGACAATTGTGGGTCTGTTGTAAAGCTCTCTGTCGTAGCTGGTCCTACCTTTCCCAGCCATCTCTGTGCTATTATTGTACAGGCCCAGACATTGTCAGGTGAAATTGCAACATAAAAGGCTTGAAGAGGGATGTTGAAGATACCTTTGTAGGGACATAAAGGTATACTATAACTGCAGACAGAATTAAGGGACTCTGAAATATGATAGAATTGTATCACATTTGGCAGAATCGCTGTACAGTCTTTTATTCCCCCCAAATGTGAGTCAGTTTAAAGGCCGTGATTGCATTTCAGTTTGTAACGTACGTGGTCGAGAAGAAACAGACTTTGTAATGTGTGCAGTGCACTTGAGTGACATGTTGCAGATGCATTTGGCTTCAGTGAGGAGAGAGAGAGAGTGTGGGCAAGGGTATTGAATTTTTTGTTGACCTGAAGCACTGTGTTTGTGTGTGTGTCGGTGTGCAAGTGTGCGCGCAGCTGACAACATCTTAAGAAGAAGCATGCTAAACCACATTCTGTTTTAATGTAGCTTTTTCAGTTTTTCACAGGAAACAACACTCCTCATTATTTAGGTATTAGAATTTCCCTCATGATTATGTGATCACACTCTTCTGGATGTCCAATATGAGCATGTGCTCCCCAGCACACAAGTGTAGGAGACGTGTTGTAAACATCTATATTTGCCCATGCTGCAGGTGGCTCGAGCTTCCCTCAGAGAGCTGCTCAGGAACCAAGATTTATATTTATTATTTTTTGTTTCCTTTGTTTATTTATTTTTTCCAGGTATTTTTTTTTTTACCACTGCAGTAAAAAAAAATCAAGATCTCATTCTCAAAGTGTGGCGGAGAGATGTCAGCTCACAGCACTATCTGTCCAAATCACACAAAGAGTGACATGACGGGGAAATGACTGCCTCTTCTGAAAACGATTTTGATGCTGTTGAGAGATTCCCTTGTGTACCATTTACCGTCCTCAGAGTTTATTCTTTTATAGTCACCGATTTAATCAGTTGCTTGAATGTGATAAATGGTACATTTGTTAAGCCCTGAGTGTGAATGTAACGGTTTATTTCAGTAAGAAGGAAAATTTGCACTTTTAAAACATATCACAAACACCAATAGCTTTTATTTTTAGATGTTTCCACCCCACAACTATTTATTGTTACATATAATTTACTTTATCATCAAATTCCCTAATGAAAAAAAATTAAGTGTTTTCATATTTTATTCTCCCCTGGAGCCTTGAGTAGCGGGAGACTTAATCACCCATACGAGCATACTATTTCCAGTCTGGCTCTGGACCTTTTGCTTATCAGTAATTAAATGTTCTCTGGTTCCCTATGGGCATCTTGAGTTTCTCTGATAAAGAATTATAATCCTTTTGACTCCACTCGGAGTGCACCTTAGCTGCCTTCGGCTTGATTGGTTTCATTCCAAAACGCCATATATCCATTTGAGAAAAACATTTTAGTGGTCATTATTTCAAAAACTAAGATGGTTCTATTCTAAATCAAATTACTATTTGTAAGCAAGTGCCTTAAGGTTAATCATAACTCATGAGGTATATATTAACCCAAGAGGTGCTTTACTTTCATGCCAGCAGTCATTTTAGCAGAGTCAATTTCACTTAAATATCAATTTTTTAAAAATGTAATTCTTCACCTACACTGCCAGATTTTTAGCAGCTCCAATGTCTATACACACAGGCTTCCATTGAGTTGTGTGGTAAGAGAACAGAAATGACTGGCATGCAGTCCATTCCGCTTATGCAGCCTTATTGAAAGTGACAGGCAAGCTGCAATTGAGTTGTCAATTACCGGGACAAATGCTAGCTGTTAGCTAAGCTACCTCGGGGCCCCGAGGACGCTAAATGAAACCCATGACTTTATTACCAATTGTGGAATTCTGCAGCTAGTCTGTATAGTCAAGCTATCTGAATGCTGCTGCTATTTGCTATATATTTCATTCCAAAACGACATCCACCATTTGGGAAAAACACACACTACTACATACTATTACAAAAGGTCTAATAGCATAGGATAGCAGAAGATTTAAACAAATGATGGTACTTTTTAAAGGATAGTGGGACATTCAGGTCCTAAATGATGACTTGATCCTTTCTATTTTAGAGATGTTGAATGATGAAATTCAAGTAATAAGTTCTGTTGTTTTGTAATAGAACCGTATGCACCTTGTCATATTACAGCTGAGCCTTTGCTTCATTTTCTGGTGTAGTTTAGTAGGCTATGTGCAGCTGGAGCTTTAAGACAAGCCTTTGTATTGAATCAGACGTAGACCAGGTAATGCAGGATAGCAGAGAAGGTGAGCAGTACATGTATGGGGTGTGTGTGTGTGTGTGTGTGTGTGTGTGTGTGTGTGTGTGTGTGTGTGTGTGGTGTGTGTGTGTAAGTGTCCGTGTTTCTCTCACTGCCAGTCTATCTGCTATTGTGTGTATGTGTCTTTGTGCAATATTACATGCGGTGTACAGCAGGGTTTGACCGATATGGGTTTTTGAAAGCTGAAATATTTTTGTATTAAAGCTGCTGATAGACGATGTTCAGTGTCTTTACATTTGATAAACTTTCCATGCCTAAAAATACAAGGATTCAGTGTTTCCCCCGTATTTTTGTTGTTGTCAGGGTGGAAAAGCTTCTGAAACAGCATTTAGACCGTCATGGGACACTAAAACTCTCCATTGAAATGCAGACTAATGAAATTCTTTTAGTGTTAGCAGCTCTTTAAGGCAGGCAGACCCACCACACCTACTCAATGGTAGGGAAACTCCGGCATGCACTACTGCCTTTGAATTAAGAATTAATTCATGAAACACATTATTGAACAATTAAATGAATAAATACAATGCACAAAGAAAATCGAATTTCATTGCAGGTTTTACAGGCACTTTTAATGTAGCAATGGTCAGGGAGGATTCTCCATCATATTGGTGGTGATTTTTAATAAAAGGCTAATATCAGCCTGATATATTGGCAAATTGATCTAACACACAAACCTTTGCATGCATGCTTATTTGACAAGCATATGATATGACTTTGTCCTTGGCCTTGGTCCTCAATTCAAGAAGTGTACACCCTGACAGACCTGTCCACCCCCTTGTCATCTGCCATTTCCCTCCCTTCCCCTTCACCGTGGCCCTGTGACACTATTGACTGAATCCTTGATGAGGATGCTGAGGAGGTGAAATCCAGCACCCTATGATAAGATCAGACCCTCCCGTGACACCTCAGCCACTCCCATCCCGGGTGGACAGCGGGGGTATGATGGAGCCCAGCGATGCGGCATCAGAGCAGCACAAATTTCAATTTAATGGCTTCGAAGCGAGGATGAGAAGCCATCTGGCACTTTAAGTCCCAGCTAGTAAAACTAAAACCTAAATGGTACTGATCCAGCTCAATACACGATTTAATTTTGAAAGGGTGATACGCCTGAAGCTTTCCAACGAAATGAACAAACACGCAAATTATAAGCATGGAGCATTTTACAGGATTAAAAATGTATCTGCATTGTATTAGTTCAAAAGATTTTCTCAATACAAATTTAATGTGGCAAACGCAAGAACAGAGACATCCCCTCCACATTTTCATCGACCGTAGCCACTTCGGACCAAATCAAACCCATGCCAGGTTATAAAACATAGAGCACTTTGCAAGGATGTAGAGCTTAAAGGTTTAGAATTTCTAAAAATAGTAGTGTACTTATCCTTTTCTCTCCAGTGAAAGTGACTTGAGAGTGGGGCATGGGTCAGTCTCCATGGCACCGGTATCACCTTATCACCCCGAGTGCAAAGACAGAATATCACACTTTTCTCAGTGTAAAACTGATTCTGTAGTCTCTTTGAAAGAGCTATCCATAGGCGTATAATAACACAAAAATAAACTCTTCTTTTGGAAGCGATACTGATAGTTGGAGAACAAACCGTAGGATGGTGATGTTTTTGCCACAGGCAAAGAGTTGCAGGTTGTTAATTCTTAAGAGACAGAAGAAGGAGTTATGTTTGGTTTTAAGTGAGAAGCTGTATTTCATTAAACGCAGAGCATGTTAAGAATACTTCTTTCAACAGTCAATAAAAACTGTCAGATAACCGTTTCATGCAAGTAAAATTGTAAATGACTATAAATTTAGTTTTTATTTTAAAAATTATTATGCCGTTGATGTAAGATCAGGATACTTGGAGTTCAAAGCTCAGTTTCCATTTGAAATTGCTGAAGGTGACTTTCTCTTTAACAACATGCAATTTTCTTAATTGATCTCTCTTCTTTCCGTGTGGGATGCGCAGCATGAGAACCAAGTAAAATGTATTTCATTTTAATGGTGGAAAATAATAATGAAATATATCAGCATAGAAATATAATATATATATACAGTATATTCCCCAAATGAGCATTAGGTTTACCCTTGGCAGGACATGCAGCATAATATCAAGTGTTTTGTTTCAGCATATTTTCAGTTTAAGTTAATCTGAGCACAGGGAACTGAACGGTAATTAGTTCTGAGATTAAGATGTGGAAATGTATTCGATTTTGTATCCTTGAAGCGCAAGAGTTAAAGAACAGAACGGACTGCAAACTAGCATATGAAAAAAATCTAAGGAATCCCTCACTCCCCGATGCAATTATTTCCCATTCACATTAGTTATTTCCAGCTGATGACATTAATGACTTTGAGCGACGAGTATGAAACAGGGCCCTGCATGGCGTCAGTGGAGGGAATCTGAGGAGTTCTTTCTACTTGTGGGAAAATATTCTCAGTCTCAGCAACCAGCTGTTTGAGATGTTTAGAAACAAATTCAAATGTTTCTTTGCATGCATTTTTTAGCATTTATACTTCAACGGCTCATTGAGTCAAGACCCTGCCATCAAGACCCTGCCATATTTTGATCATTAATGTATTGATGAGATGTTGAAAGAAGCATTCTGGATTGTGCACTGTACAAATTAGAGCTACACTGGCAAGAAAAATGTGTCAACTCCCTGCCATTCTGCTGTTGTCCCAATCTTCTTGGCTCTGCATTGTCATTCCAATCTATCTTTCATTTGTGCTGTTGAGAATGTGTACAGCCCATTGTTGAGATTGCTGTACTTAAAATGCCCTGTGACGTGTCCTTCCTTGTGCCTTTCAGAAACTCCACTCTCGGATCATGGATCTGTCTGCGGCAGATTTGCTTCTGGAGCCAGAAAGAAGCAAGAGCTTCCTGCTTTCCAGGAATACAGACTCTCCTTCTCATGTAAGCTTAATGGGAAACATGCAGAAGGCTGATGTTCCCTTTCTCTGCAGGCATATGAATTGTCCAGGTACCATAACCGATGTGTACCCCCCCAAGAAATCATTACAAGAGATTAAAATACAAACCCAACTATTTGGAGACATGACCCTTCGCTCTCGGCAAGCAGAGCTGCCAGTATCACTTGGCGCTAAGAGGAATAAATCCTTGTCATATTACCAGAAAACCATCGATTGAGACTCGTCGTCAGTAAAAATGACTCCACAGGACAGTGTGGTACATTAGTCATCTTATGTATTATGCATTAAAGACTGGAAATGAGTTTGCTCCATTCTTCTACCCTTTTACCCCTCTGAGAATGCCACCTGATAAACGTTAATATGTGCTATGAAAGGGGAGGAAGAGGGAGCAAATGAAAAAATAATGGCCAAGATGTGAATTATAAATCTTCTTGTTATCTAAATGTGGAGAAATACTGCACCTCCTTCAATGGGATGTGTTAAGTGACATAAGTGACATAAACGAGATTAGTTTAATAGGAGTGGTGACATTTTTTTTTGGCTTTTTGTTATCTTGTCAACTGATACATTTCAAAATCATTACTTTGCAGAGGCAAATTCTTTGGAATGAGATGCTAATTGGAGAAACATCTGTTGTGACTGTGTGATTGATATTCTTTCCATTTTGCTAAGTGCAGAGGCAATGCCTTAGCATTTTGTAGGAAACTTTGTTGGAATATTTGATTGGCTGACAAGTCTGTTTTATCTCTAAGCTAACTGTTGCTTACCAATTAGATATGTAACACTATCCATATTGAATATTGTGGTTGCAAAAGTGCTGCAAATAAAGATCATATACATTTAGGCATGTATGTAATGTTCTTATCCAGAACGACTTACAATCAAGTGAACAGTTTTAGCTGTTGATAGCTATTGTGGGGATTGAATTAATGATCCTTGCATTATTACAAAATTCACAGCTGAACAGTCACAGATTTACAGCTGAACCTTGCACCTTGACCCCATGATTGTCTTATTGTAATATGTGACCCAGCAGCCTCCCCACTGTATAATCCTCTCCTGTTCACCCCAGCCTTATTCTCCTGTTTTTTGTGACCATCCATTTTAACTATCAACTCTAGCAGCCAAACCTCTGGGTGACTGGGTTACTGACTCCTAATGTAACCAAAGCATCAATGTTCAGAGGTGACAACGAAAATTATGTTTGTGAACCTGTAATCTGTAATCAGTGTATAATGTGCAAATCTATTGTGTGTTCCAGTTGTAAGGGATTTATATAGATGTATTTTTAGTTGAGAAGTTTACATCATATCATGCCCACCCCAGGAATCTCCAAAGAACATACCACTTCGATATCTCCTATTCCAGGAACCAAATGAGGGCTTATTGATATTTATTGATGTTATGGACATTGTTCTGCTGAGCTAAATCATCTCTCTTTTCTCTATCTCATATAGGAGGTCCAGCTGAATGGAAAGTCGGGTCTTCCAGTGGCCAAGTGTCTGAGCCAGTTAAGTCTGACAGTGCCAGCACCTATCTACCCGCGTAGCAGCTGTAGCAGTAGTGAGTTATCTCTGTCAAGTGCCTGCAGTGAATACTCCAGTGGCTCCTACACCTGGAATGATGGACGCTCCTGTGGGAAAATGGTAAACCCACTTATGCTGCCTGTTTTTACATGAGAATCAAGCATTCTAATATTCTAAAAGGTATAAGGGATTCGAGGAACCTTTAGGCATTCTTGATGTTACAACAATAGGGGAACCCCAGAAGGTTCACTGAAAAACCCCATTCATAAAGAGTTTATAAATCCTGGCAGTAGTTCTACAAACCATAAATGGGGGGTAAAGGTACTTGATAGGTTGTTGCAAGTGGCACATTAGCCATTCTTTGAACAAATATAATGACACTTTTCTTTGAGAAGCATTTTAGATTCATGGTCATAGTGTTGTTATTTTTAGCAATTACAGTGTAATACATACAATACCTGCACAAGACTAAGAATAACTGGCATAAACGTGTTACGTGAAGGCATAGCATAATGCCATTTGTGTGAGGTTAATCCTCTTTCTCATCCTTTCCTATAGTCCTCTCTGACCTGGGAGAAGAGGCTGAGCCTGGGCTCTTCAGCCCCCAGTAATATCTGTGCCCCTCTGGAGGAGCAGCTACCCACACGTCGCAAGGAGAGCCATATTCTGGAAGGTCTGAGAAAGCTCCAGAGGAGGAAACACAGGAGCTCCTCATCCTCGTCCAAGGTCTCCAAGTCAGGCTACAAAGACTGCATGAACTCCAATGAGGGCATCTATTCCCTGGGTATCAAGAGTAGCAGTAAAGGGGTTTCCAAACCTCCTTATATGGGTAGAACTTATGTTGGGGTAAAGAAGTTCTCTTATGACTCTGATGATGCAGATGATGAATTGGCACATTCCAGTCGTAGAGACAATGTCCCCAGAAAGGACAGCTTGTTTTACTGTAAGAAGCTCTCCCATAGCATCTCAGACAGTTTGTGCAGCTGGGAGGGGCTGCAGGACAACGGAGTTGGGGGTGATGGTAACTCAGATCCCGTGACTACCAAGCATCCTCGTGGCTATGACTCCAAAGAGCGTCCTGAGAAGCTCATGAGCTTCATTAACAGTTTCCTCTCTGGGGGAGGGCGGACTTCAGCTTTCACTAAACCCTACCGGTTGCACCTCAACCCCTCTGACCCAGAGGGCCCCCTTCGCCTCTCGGACACGGATGACCCTGAGGAACCCAACTCTAAGTCCAGTGACATGCGGACATCTGTTAGTCAGCCAGCAGAGCAAGTGGAGAAGGACCCCAAGAGGCTGTCCAGGGATGCTGCGAAGCTGCTCGCACACCAATTCTTGAGAAGGGACCAAGGACGAACCCAGTCTGCGGATGGGAGGCCTAGGCCTTTCAGCCTAATTAAGGAGCCTAAAGGGGCCAAGTGTGCTCAGTCTGAGGAGAGCATCGTGGCAATATTTGATGCAGAAGGAGAGCCTATTGAGCTCTGTGCTCAGAAGCTTACTGCAGGTGTTGGGCCTCGAAATGACATTCCAGGTGGCAAGGCACTCACTGATTACACTGAACTAGTGCCCCAAGAGAGGCCAGTGAGGCAAAAAGCAGGAAATGCAAGGAATTACACTGTGCTTGAATCTCCAGAAAAGCCATCTGAATATCAGAGCAGGGCTAGCAAAGCAAGCAATAGCAGGGAGGGCAGTACAGAGAGGCTATCAGTGCACATGACTCCACAAAGGAAACTGATCAAACCACCAAGCAGCCGAGCTAGTAAAGGCCACTCTATCCCTCCCATGACTGACTCCTCTGGTCCCAAATCCAATGGTTCGAGGATACCAAACAAACTATTGGGATCCCCACTGAGATTTTCTAAGGGCTCCACCACTGAACCAAGTAGCAGTGGAAACTCAGGGCCCTCTGGTCAGGAGAAATCCCCCTCTTCTCCTCCAGTTAAAATGTCCAGGTTCATCAAGACCCCAGGAGGAAGCTGCACACAAAGCCCAAAGTCCGTCAACTCCAAACTCCCCAGCAAGACCGACTGGAGTAAGGGCTCCTCCTCTAGTTCCCCCCACCTCTCCAGGAGGCACCTGGAGCATGCTGAAAATGGCGAGCAGCCAACCAGAGACAAACACTGTGAAACCATCAAAAATGAACTCAGGTCCCCTTCTCCTCCCCCACCCCCAGGCCGTACCACCTCCTTACTGATCAGACCAAATTACGAAGGGTCACCTCAAGCACATAAAACAGGGGTGGCTCAACCATCCACACCAACCACTGTGAGGGGCCCTCCCCCAAGTTATCACCCCCCACCTGTACCAAATATGCAACCTACGCTACCCATCAAGGGTCAAGACTCTTTGGACTTGGATGCAGGCTATGGGACTGCACTTGCACCTCAGAAACTGGTTGACAAAACCAGTCAGCACCTTCAAAAGTCCCCAGCTATGACTCAGACACCTACTAAAGGCACTTCCAAACGGACCACCATAAAACACTACCTCCCCTCTGCAAACTCAGGGTGTGCTCCAGAACCTGAAAATGCACCTAAAATCTCAAAGAATGTCCCTCCACCCTACAGCGCCCTCAGAGGGTCCTCACTCCAGAACACATTTGCAAGTAAGAGAGGATCTACCCATGAAAATGTCAATCAGTCAATGCATACGACCTCTACCAGTTTACCTGTATCACTTCAGGGCCCCCCTCAATGTAAAACAGAACCACAACATAGTAAGATAGTAAGTCCCCAAGCTATAGTCAGCCTTCCCAACTCTGATATGTGTGCTCCTACCCCAGTGGAAAAACCGTCAAAGTCACGCATTCCAATGGGGTTCAAAGCATTTTTAAAATCTCCTCCTGGCCATAAGAATAGTCCCTCCATACCAGGAAAGCATGAAAAAGATCATATCAACTCAGTCTCCAAGGAGACTGTGACTTCAAATGCGTCTACCCAATGTGACAGCTTACAGCCAGTGTATAGTATTGATTCACCACCCAAGACGTCCATTACAGAGGGGAAAGGTGAGGTCCAGGATCAGTTACTGGAAGGGGAAGTGCACACTGCTATGTTGCCAGAGGAGGGGGAGGTTTTTGATAAAGGGAAAAGGGGTAGTCAACTTTTCTCTAGATCCATATCTGTAACTACCAAACCTCATCTAAAGCCGGCCTTGGGGATGAATGGAGCTAAGGCCCGTAGCCACAGTTTCAGCATTAACTACATTGAGAAACCCAGCATCAACATGCCGGATGGACCAGGGAAAATCCGAACTCAGATCATCACCAACTCTGGTGAGAGGGGGAATTCTCTGTCAAGGCAGACTTCCTTGGAAGTACCCAATGTTGGGTTAGCTGAGAGCCCTGTCCATTCCCCCAGCAACCGGCTCAGCCACTATGGAGGCATGACAGGGTCAAACAGTCACAACATCCTCCCTGAAAGAACTTCTAAATTCGGCTCCAAAGGTGAAGGATCACAAGGCACAATAAAGGGGGATGGAAACACCCCCCACCCCCAGAAAGAGGTGCGTAGCTTACCCATCACTGAGAGGATTGGCTTGAAGAACTCCCGAAAGCCAGTGAAGGTTGCCTCTCATCCACAGTTTCAGCCTCCGTCCTCTGGTGTATATAGCTCTGAAAACTCAATGCAAGAGACAGGAGGCAAAGTGACCTCGCCTAATAAGCCAGCCATTAATAGGGATGTCAAAACGCAGATGGATTCCACAAACAAAACCCCAGATATAGAGGAGAAACAAGTCAGCCCAACAGTCTGCACCATTGAAGAGAAAGTCATGATGGGAATCGAAGAGAACTTGCAGAAATGTCAAGAGCAGGAGAAGGTCACTGCATCTGAGGCCAAACAGAAGACAGGCCCCTCACTGGCAAACTGGTTCGGCCTCCGTAAAAGCAAACTGCCAGCTCTGAGTGGTAAGAAAGCAGATTCCCCCAAGGGAAAAGAAGAGAAAAAGGAGTTGAAGATTGGATCTGTGCTTGGGGGCAAACAGATGAAGTCTGACAAGAAGAAGGATAAGAAGAAAAATGACAACCAGTGCAAAGACAGTCAGGAGGTGCAGAATCTGTCTGAGATGAACAACAAGCTGAGCTCCATTATGGACCATTGCAACATTCAGATGGATCAGATAGCCAGTCAGATCCAGTGTACTACAACCTATATCGGCAAAGACCAGTTCATGAAGGAGCTTCTTGGCAGGTTGGTATAACAAGTTTCTCATTAAAGAAATTCAGAGTGAAATACCCTTATTTAATTGGAGTCTTTTCGCAGTTGCTGTTCTATCCAGTAAAACAACGCTGTTTTAAATCTAGTTTGTTCTATTAAATTAAACATGAGCCATTGCTGCATTAAAATTGAGTGTTAAGAGAAACTTACAAATAAACGGCACAAACAGCAGCTGTCTGTTTGAGTTATGGCTCCACTCCAGTGAGCATAAGCACTTCTTAGACCAGAATGTGGAGACATAGTCAGCTTGCTTGAAGTATCTTTAAGCTAGGAATGTTCAACATTCCACACACTTCACTGAATTGATATAGCACTTCAAATCACAACTGACAGATTTTTATCAAGAGTACTTATAAACATTAATCACTCCGTGCAGTTGGAGGCAGAGAGGGAGCACTAC